>JASDQU010505616.1:17644-36988 GCA_032191745.1 Picea mariana | reverse complement strand
ATGTGGTATGTGGTGGCGAATTCAGGGTCTGTCTCATAAAGGTGGGGCCATCCAGAGGTCTCGTGGTTACAAGAGTCTAGCACCATGGTGAGTTCCGCAACTGGACGTCAGCTAAGGAAATCAGTGACTCGGTTGGTACTTCCTATTTTATACTTGATGTTGAGGTGGAACTGTTGCAAGTATGTGGACCACTTCTGATGGCAGTCATTCTGCAATTTTCCTTATGTATGCATGAACTGTCGTGGCTTATGATCTGTGTGAATGATTGTCTCCTTCCCAAGAATGTAATGTCTCCACTAGTGTCAAGCTTGCACAATGGAGTACATTTGTTTGTTGTAAGTAGGGTACTTACGGACAACGTCTGATAATGTCTCACTATGATAGGCCACGAGGTGGCCATGCTGAGTGAGAACTATGCCCACAATATAGTCTGAAGCATATGTCTCGATCTCAAAGGGTTGTTGTAGGTCTAGTAATGAAAGTACTAGGGATGAGCAAATGCATTACTTTAAATCATTGAACGCTTGTTGTTGGAATATGCCCCACACAATTTTTTCCCTACCACCACCTTTAGTTACTTGGTTGAGGGCCCATGCAATATGGAAGAATCCCAACACGAACCTGCGATAGAAATTAGCAAGACCTAAGAAGCTCTAAAGCTCAGTGAGTTTGGTTGGGGATGGCCAGTCACGGATGACCTAGATCTTAGCTGGATCCACATGCACACCATGTTGATCCATGATGTATCCTAGGTACTAGACCCTATCCATGACGAAGGAGCATTTTTCCAAGTTGGCATATAGCTTGTGTTGCCGCAGGGTGTGCAGAACATGTTGAGTATGCTGTAAGTGTTCCGCCCAATTCTTGTTGTATATGAGGATGCCATCTAGATACACCACTACAAAATTATTGGTGAAAGGTCACAGGACATTGTTCATCATCCTCGTGAAATTTTGTGGAGCATTTGTCAAACCAAAGGGCATGACCAGCCATTCAAAAAGACCTTCTTTTAACTTGAAGGTGGTCTTCCATACATCTGCTTGTTCTATGGGGACTTGGTGGTAGCCAAACTTCAGATCAATCTTACTAAAGTATTTTTTCCCCTTGAGATGATCAAGGATATCATCGATTCAGGGAATTGGGTATCCATTCCTGACTGTGATTTTATTTAGGGCTCGGTAACCAATGTAGAGTCGTGAGGTCCCGTCTTTCTTTTGCACCAGCACGATTGGGCTCCAACAAAGCAATGAGTTGGGATGGATGTGCCCCTTGTAGAGCAGTTCTTGGATCTGTCCGTTGATCTTCTCAATCTCTAACAAAGGGTGGCAGTAGACTAACCCATTGGGAAGTGGTGTGTCGGGGGTCAGATCAATGGGATGCTTGACCTGACAGTGCAGAGGTACCCCGGTAGGTGAGGAGAAGATATCTTTATATTCTTCCACAACCTTGTCCACTTGCTTCTATTGTGTGGAGAGGTCGATCGTGGAGGCCCTGGATGTGGTTGCAATCTTTCGCTCGCTCTGAGAGTGAATCATGAAGAAGACAAACTTCTTGGTCTAAGAGATTACCATCCTGCATTGCTTGGCAGAGATCAAGGAAACAGTACTAGGTGGGACTGCCTCGAGTATCCTGTACAATTTAGTGTTCAAAGTAATAATAACACTACGAGGCCTAAACTCATATACCGCACGACATTTCCATAAATAAGGTTGGCCCAAAATAACATTACAAACTTCGAGAGGAGCAACATCACACAAAACCTCATCTTTGAAGGGCTTGATGTCGTACGACAGGAAACACTGTTGACTGACGCGGAGATCACTTCCTTGGCGGAGCCATCCAATGGTGTAGGGTTGTGGGTGCGACATTGTCGGTAGGGATAGCTGCTTGACAACCTCTTCTGAGATGAGGTTATTCTGGCTACCGCTATCAACGATAAATTACAGTGGGGTACCTTTTACCCACATCTGTGAATGAAAGAGGCACTTGTCTTCTTCTGGCTCATCTGGTTCCTCGGGTTGGACCTTGGTGGTATAAATAGTGGCACTGGGTTCCGCATCAATGATTCATCTCCCCTTTTCTGGTTCTAACTTAGAGTCGAAACCCGCAACTGACTCAGAGGCTTTCACCTCAGCCACTAGTGATTTCTTTAAGAGGCAATCAACAATGTTATGCTAGGGGCACTTATGGAAGTCGCATCACTTCCCGGTATCTTTCTTTTTCTTTCTGGTGTCCTTCTTTGCTTGTAGCCTAGACTGGATGTCCTGAGGTTGTCCGTATTTTCTCTGTCCTTTGTTCTATGGGTTGGGGCTTCCCTTTACTTGATTTTTATGTGAGGGGTTCCCAAGCCCAAATTGTTGCATCTTTTGTTTAATATTTTTCTCGATTTTGACAACATATTGATAGGTCGTGCCCAAGGACGCGATGTCCAAAAACTCCATTTCAGCCTAGATGTATCTATGAAAACCACCGCGATACTTGAGCACCAAATGTCACTCAGAATATTTGATACACAGTTTGGTGCGCAAGGTATGGAAGATATTTGTGAAATCTGGCACTGCTTGGTCTCTTTCCTGCTGCAGTGTGGTCCATTTTGTATATAGGTCATTGTTACACATCAAAATTAATCATTTCGAAGATGACCTATTGTCATCATTACAAGTGTCACAAGTGTCGCATTTTATCCATAAGTGTCGCAGACATCATACAGTCATCTTTCCCATGTCGTGTCTCGAACGACATCACAAGGAAAACTTGAAGACACCCTCAGAGACTGGTTAAAGAAGAAGAAATAATTTGATGAAGAGTACAAAGATTTTGCCATGAAAAAACCACTTAAAAATGAATTTTGAAGGGCAACGCTCCCCTACCCACTATCAGGGAGTGCTAGCACTCCTTTCCCTCCTTTGGGGGAGCGTTATAGCACTCTGTGCCCCATTCTGGGGGAATCTTGGGCTTTTTTGAGGAAATATTGGCCAGTGCTCCCCTACCCACTAACAAGGAGCGCTAGCACTCCTTTCCCTTATTTGGGGGAGCGTTGTAGCACTCCGTGCACCATTTTGGGGGAGCGTTATGTTGTTGAGAAAATCAGGGGAAGATCCTCCTTATCTTGGAAATCAGTTGGATTTGAATCTGAGGTCAAGGATGGATCTTAGGGAGGATCCACAACTTATGGAGAAGGATCATCAACCTATCCCAAGAATCTCTAATGTGGTTGGGTCTCTCCAAGCTTATATAAAGAGGCCTTCTCATGGTGAAAGAGGGATGGAGAAATAGAGAGATACCTAACTTATGATCGCATAAGAAGTGGTATTGGAGACGTTGAAGGCATCAAACTTATGATCTCATAAGGAAGATAATCAATGAAGCATAGTCATTTTGTTTGTGGATCATTTGAGCAAGGGTTTGGACAAGGAGAGATTGGTGAGGCTGTTGCATCTGCATCTACAGTTGTAAGCACTTTACTTTGTTTTCATTAATATATATGTGCTTGGCCTGTTTCCTTCAAGATTATATCTATCTACATGAACTTGTCTTTAATAGATAGATATGGTTTCAAGCTAATCAGAATAGAATAGGAAGCATTTTTTGTCTTTGATTGGATTGCAGGACTTGTTGAAGATCTTGAAGATTGGAGCTCAACCCGGACTGGACGAGGACAAACATTGCAAAAAGGTACATATTCTTCCTCTTCTATATACATTAGTTTAGCTGGGTTTAAAGGGATTTTAGTGATCAACGTTAACACCTTTCTGTCTTGGTCTTAGGAGTCTAGAGCCCAAGAGGGGATCCACCTGTCCGCAGGGGGATTTCCCTATAACAGAAATTGGTGACTCCACTAGGGAGAGAAGCTTTCAATTTTGGTCTCCTTCCTTAGTCTTGCTTTGACCTTTGCTCACTTTTAGATCTTATTCATGATGTGTCTCTGATTCTTATATGTGTTGTTGGCTCTTGGATTCATCTCATATACTTTGAATTTCTGGATTTTCTTGAGTTTTTTTATTTCTGGGCAAGTTTTTTAAGTTCTGAGAGGCTAGAGCTCCCCTGCCTCTACAACCAGAGCATTGCAATGCTCTGGTGCCCTCGACACCAGAGCGATGGTCTTTTTCTTCTAAAAACATTTTTGGGAGTTGATCTATGAGGCTAGTTTTTGCTTTTTCATTTGCTCAAGGTTATTACCATCTCATTGTGTCCTTGTTTTTGGCCTCCAACATTTTGATTTCTAAGAATTGATGATGTGTTGTTTGGATTTTTGACATCTTTCTTCCTTACTTTGAGTCACTCTTCTTCCCTTAGATTTGGAGTCGATCTACTGATTTTTCACTTATCTGATTGAATGAAATTTGTTGTAAGGAAATTCGAAGATCTGTCCACTATTTCATTTTGATCTTTGAGGTATTTTCTCTAAGCATTTCCTCCTGTTTGAATTTGGTTTTCTTTTTGTTTCTTATTTGATCACAACAAGGGTGTGTTTTTGTTTATGTGAAGTTTTCTTCTGATTGCTTAAATCTCACAGATCTTGAAGTCTGATTGGCATAGAAAGCTTTACATCAAGATGATTATCATTCACATATAAACAAAAGGATATTTTTTCATGTTTGGATATTGGAACAAATTTCTGAACATTTTAGCATTATAATTGGATTCTTGGTTGAGAGCAATTGCATGAGGTCATTGCATATTAGTGTTTGACAGTGAAAGGACAATCCATTCTCCTTCCCTTAAATAGACAGTCATTGAAAGAAAAGATTGCTTATCATTTCTTATGCATGTTTTTGGAATTGAGTCATAATATCATCAGTTTTCACTCTCATACACCTATTGAGTAAACAACAACCTTAAAATCAAGCGCTAAAACAAAATTTATCAAACTTTTTTACATTTTCTATTAGCAAACCTACAGTAGCTTAAGGTGTAGGGCTTTGGAATAGGTTGAAAGGATAACTTTCCAAAGCTGTCAAACAAACTTAGCATCTCGCAATAGGGAGAGCAAATCCAATTTTCGTATAGGCTTTCTGAGATCCCCCTCTCACACAGGGGTTACGCATGAGGTCGTGTTTGGGAGAGTTACCAAGATTATCCCTCCATGGTTCAACCGTTCGTAGTAGTCAGATCGTATATTGGGGGTTCTTCTTGAGGTCCAACTGTCTTCATTTTCTCTCAGTGCTTTGTGAATTCTGAATCCGTTTGGGGTCCTCTGGAGTTATACCGGTCCATTTGTCCTTAGTTATCTCGAAGGATTTTGGACTTGTTATCCTGCCCATACGTTCGGACTGAATTGTTGATTGTACTCACCTAGGGGCTAACTGCGAGTTGGTGACCTTAGTAGCCATAATCTTCGGGGTCTTACACAAGGTGACGGTGAAGGGAAGTCTCATTGTACCTAGAACAGACATTTGTCAAACTCACTCGAGCTCCTTGGAGGGTAAATCCACAATTACTATGTGGAATCTTGCACCAAGGCGTAAGTCCGTTAAGCAGGTCGCCAATGTAACTGATCCACCCGCTCTATCCCCGCCCCTTCCTATATTGATCTCATAACGTTGGATTTCATCACCAACTAGTGGTTTCATTGTGGGAATTTTTGTTTGATTGTTTGCTTCTTAGATTCATAGCGTGTGTTGTTTGTTTTACTTAGTGGACCTTAGGTCGAGTCAGTGCTAATGGAATCAAATCCTAGGAGTACCAATGGAGGAACCCCTTGTCCCAGGGAACCTTTCACTTTTCCTTCTTTTGGAAACATTGGTCCTCCGTACATTGCCACACTGAGTCTTCCAGGACTCACCATCAGGTTACCGATTTGGTTGTTCCCCACTCCAATGATCTTGAATCTTCCCAGTGCTTCAGCTGCACCTAATGCTTCAGATGTAAGTACACCACCCACACATCAACCTCATGTCGACTTTTTTCCTTCTTCACATATTAAGTCTCCTTCCATTTCTCCTTCTTCGCCTAGTGAAATCTCTAAAGCAAGTATCCAAGTTGATAAGAAGAAGAAGAACCCGAAAAGGACCAAGCCTCCAACTACATCAGATGTTGGATCCAAGCAACCAACTACTGTTAATAGTATTGGGAGTGTTGATGAGGTCGACAAGATTAAGATGAAGAATCTGAAACCCAAATTCCCTTGCAGTCTTTGTAAGGGTGACCACTTTATGCAGGATTGCCCTGGTCTTCCTAAGGTCTTAGAAATGTGGTCCTCCACGTCGTCGGCCCCTACTGGACATGTTGGTGACGCCTCGTTAAGTAGTGACATTAAGGTTGGTAAGAAGAAGACAACTGTCAAATTTCCTTGTATGTTATGCGAAGGTGATCATTATTCTCACATTTGTCCTCGTATGGATGAGGATTCTTCTCTTTTGTAAAAGCTTCAACTTTCAGCTGGTTATCGTAAGATTTCCCCCAACCCATCGTTAGTTGATGGAATGGTCAATCTAGTTCCATCCTCGGTCAGTCCAGTTGATCAGGTGGTCAATCTAGTTTCATCCTCGGTTGAACCACTAACCAAAGTAGTTGATCTAGTTCCATCATCGATCAGCCCCACTTTTCATCTGAAAAGTGAAACCCAAGTGACTGATCCAGTCCCAGCATTGGTCAGTCCCACCCTTCATCTAAAGAGCGCCAACGTGGTCAATCCCACTCCTACTATGACGAGTTCCAAATTGGTTGCTCTGGTCACTTCATCGGTCAGGTCGGTTGATCATGTCGTCAATGTGGTCACGTCCTTAGTTGAACCAGTTGACAAAGTGGTTGATCCAATCCCATCTTCGGTTGATCTCGCTCTCCTGTTAGAGAGTGCAATCTAAGCGGTCGATATGTTTCCACCTATTGACCCCATTCTCCCCTTGGAGAATGCAACCCAAGTGGTCGATTTGATGTCATTATCAGTCGATCCTACTCTACTACTAGAGATTAAACCCGATGTTGCTCAAGTTTTTCTTGTTGATACAGACACTACCGTGCCGGGGGGCATTTCTCCTTCTCCCGTGAAAGCCCCTCCAAGTAATGAGGCCATCCTTTTTTATTGGGGTGCGCTAACTGGACCTCGTCTTCCCTCTCACATTCCTTTCAATATTATAGTACAGGTTTGTGGTCGGGTCGTTCCTTAGACATTAATAGATGAAGGTTCGTCTGTTAGTATTTTGTCCCCGATTGCTTGGCAAGCTTTGGGTTATCCTTAGCTTCTGTCGGTTACCCAGACTCTGTTCTCTTTTAAAATAAGAACCAATCACCCTTTAGGGATCCTTCCTCAGTTTCCTGTAACTTTGGGAGGGAAAACTGTCTTTATTGATGTTATGGTAGTCCATGACCCCTTGGATTTCGATGTACTCCTTGAGAGAGATTATGTCTATGCCATGAAAGCTATTGTGTCCACTTTTTTTCGTCTAATATATTTCCCTCGCGATGGAATAATTGTGGCTATTGATCAACTTTCATGCGTTAGTCCTGACTTTATTACCAACCCAATGACCTCCCTAAATGGGTCTTATATGCAGTCGGTATCGCCCCTGCCATAGGTCAATTATGTGGCGTTGTCTCGCATGACTTCAACTTCCGATGACTTAGATCCAGTAGTTGACATGGTGATCTCTTCAGTAGGGTATTTAGAGCATGATCTCCTTACCCCTGAAGCGACCCTCAACATGTGTTCCTTCCATATCATAGTATTTCATCTAGTGAAGATCTCTTAGAAGCCATGACCGAGTTTTGTCCCTTGATATGGTTTCCTTCCAAAGCATTATCCTCTTGGAAGCCATGATCAAGAAGAAGCTACAAGCATAGTTTCACTTCTCTGTGGCAAGCTCGTTAAAAAATGAAACAGAGGTTACAAGCATAGTTTTACTTCTCTGTGACAAGCTCATTAAAAAATAAAACAAAAATCTGGGGATTGAACCCAGAGCCTTGAGCGTAGTTTTTCTTCTTTGTAGCAAGCTCTTTAAATAATGAAACAGAAATGTGGGGATTGAACCCGGAGCTCTTAAGCATAGTTATTTTCCTTTGTCAAGCTCATTAAAAAATGAAACAGTCACCTCTCCTACCAAGTTGAGTCTTTTGTTAGGTCTCGTATTTGAACCTTCATTTCATCCGCCCTTATCCTTTTTCTCCATCTAGTACAGAAATTGGTGACAACCTCAAAGTCGGTGAATGAATTGAAGCTTGGGGGGGCATGTCTCCAGCCTTTGATTATCATTCTGGAGTTAATCCACTAGCTTTTCAAGCTGGGGGCAGAGTACCAACCATCCATGCGTATCCCAACCTTTTGAAATTACATTGGGAATTTACAAGCATAGTTTAATTTTGTTTCAAGCTTTTGTAAAAATGAAACCAATATCGAGCTTAGTCTATGTTCTTTCTCGTGCTCGTAAATACATGAGAATGTAACCGAGTATACTTTTATCACTTTTTCAGAATAAAGGATACACGAAAAAGGAACCCCCTGGAGTCATCTTTAAGCTCTTTTCAGACTCTCTAAACATGAAAAGATTGTCGAGTGATATTGCTTCCTTTTCCACTCATTAAAAGGTTTGAAAGGGCGTCTTTCGAGTGATAATTTATCTCTTTTTTGACTTCACGAGACTGACATTACAAAAAAGGACAACCCTGGAGTCATCTTTAAGTTCTTTTTAGACTCTCTAAACATGAAAAATCATTGAGTTTACCTTCTCTGGACTCGTTAAAAAATCATACATTGAAGGGCCCATATAGTATTGAACCCTTACTTCTTCCAGTTTGTTAAAAAAAAGAAGAGGGAGTTACCGAAGGTGAGTTATATCAAGCATGTGTTACCCTCCTCGGGCTCATTAAATTAAAAAGAGGTACTCGTCTATCTGGATGGGGGGAAATTTGAAGGAAGCAAGCCAAGCAGTCTTTAAAAACATCACAAGTCACTCTTAAGGTCGCCCTTGAACACAACACTTTGTCTTTGCACACATTTTAACCCACTGAACCTCTGCACTGAACCAATCCTTTGAGTGTCTTTACTCATTTGGGTCACCCGACGAAAGTCACAATATCCACTGCATTATCATGTTTTGGTCCATGTCATGTTTCTGTTGTTGTGCCTCGGTGTTCAAGGGAAGTATCTGCCTCGAGATTCAACCATCACAAATATCTTGTTTCAGTACCCGTGTCAGTCCATGTTCATTTGATCCACCAACTTACATCTCTGTGTTAGTTTCATGTCGTTGATGCGGGATACATCAAGGCCCTCCTTTGACAAGTTTGTTCCTGTCGACTTCAGCACATTATCCAAAAATTAGACTTAGAAACCAGTTAGTACCTTGGGACCTGCATGCTTCAATGGCAGGCCTCCTCACTTCCGACAGTAGGTTTACATCATTGACCTCTGATCGGATGATTCCACGAACGTTTGACTTCAGCTCATTTATTCACATTCGTTGGAATGTACTAGGGTACCTTGGGAATTATTGACATCAATGGTGATTTCCCTCACGCTTGTTAACGGTTTACCTCATTGACCGATAATCAAGCGATTTCTACCATGTTCGACATTGGGACATCTATTCACATGGTGAGGCTTGTACTACATCGGGATCGGTAAGAAGACCCTGGGTTGAGTGATCACTCTGATATGTACTTTTCCTAGGTTGCGATGGAGTTTCTCTTGATCATTGACACATATATTGTCACATAGATCCACTTTGTATTGGTCTGTGGCTATGCCTTGTCATCTCGTAGATCCACTGTGTATTTTTTGTGGCTATGATCAGTTCATGTCATGGGAGTATAGATCCACATTATATCTTTGGTGGCTATAAGTTTTTATTTATACAATTATGGATCCGCAATGTATCTTATGGCAGCCATACCTTGCAAGTATTTATCACCCAAGCATAGGTATTCATGCCTTGGGTTTGAAACATGTCATAATATTTGTTTGATGGTTGTGTGCAGCTTCTCCCAGGTTTTCCGCGTTCATACCCTTGCTCGAAAAATTCTACAAAGTACTTCAGTCATCAGTTTTCATCTTCTAACTTCTCACTTTGGGGGGCAATCTGTTACACATAAAAATTACTCATTTCAATGATGACCTATTGTCATCATTACAAGTGTCGCAAGTGTTGCATTTTAGCCATAAGTGTCGCAAGTGTCACAGACATCATACAGTCATCTTGCCCATGTCGTGTCTCAAACGACATCACAAGGAACACTTGAAGACACCCCCGGAGACTGGTTAAATAAGAAGAAATCATTTGATGAAGAGTACAAATATTTTTCCATGAAAAAACCACTTAAAAATGAATTTTGAAGGGCAGCACTCCCCTAGCCACTATGAGGGAGTGCTAGCGCTCCTTTCCCTCCTTTGGGGGAGCGTTATAGCGCTCTGTGCACCATTCTGGGGGAGCGCTGGGCTTTTTTGAGGAAATATTAGGCAACACTCCCCTACCCACTAACAAGGAGCGCTAGCACTCCTTGCTCTTATTTGGGGGAGCATTGTAGCGCTATGTGCACCATTCTGGGGGAGCATTATGTTGTTGAGAAAATCAGGGGAAAATCCCCCTTATCTTGGAAATCAGTTGGATTTGAATTTGAGGTCAAGGATGGATCTTAGGGAGGATCCACAACTGATGGAGAAGGATCCTCAACTTATCCCAAGAATCTCTAAGGTGGTTGGGTCTCTCCAAGCTTATATAGGGAGACCTTCTCGTGGTGAAAGAGGGATGGAGAAATAGAGAGATACCTAAATTATGATCTCATAAGAAGTGGTATTGGAGACATTGAAGGCAGCAAACTTATGATCTCATAAGGAAGATAATCAGTGAAGCATATTCATTTTGTTTGTGGATCATTTGAGCAAGGGGTTGGACAAGGAGAGCTTGGTGAGGTTGTTGCATCTGCATCTATAGTTGTAATAACTTTACTTTGTTTTCATTAATATATATGTGCTTGGCCTATTTCCTTCAAGATTATGTCTATCTACATGAACTTGTCTTTAATAGATATATCTGGTTTCAAGCTAATCATAGTAGAAGAGGAAACATGTTTTGTCTTTGATTGGATTGCAGGACTTGTTGAAGAGCTTGAAGATCAGAGCTCAACTCGGACTGGACGAGGACAAACATCTCAAAAAGGTACATCTTATTCCTCTTCTCTATACATTAGTTTATCTAGGTTTAAAGGGATGTCAGTGATCAACGTTAGCACCTTTCTGTCTTGGTCTTAGGAGTCTACAGCCCAAAAGGGGATTCACCTGTCCACAGGGGGATTTCCCTGTAATAGTCGTCATAACTTCTAACAGGGTAGTATTGTTCCTTGATAACATCCATGAAGGACTCCAAGGTTACCACAACTGTAAATAATGAGGGTTCCTCTGTTTCCTTTTTCTCATAGAAAGTCTCCCACCAATCTTTGACATCGGGAATGGGTTTGAGTTGTGAAAAAGTAATATTTTCTCTGTTCGAAAAATTATGGATAGAAAAATACCCTTCTAGCATATTCAACCATTTGTCTACAAGATTTGCATCTATCTGACCTTCAAATATTGGAATATCAAAGTTTATTTGTATCTTGAAGAGGGAGGCACCTCTACTCGAGGAATATGTGTCACCTTTTGGTAGTTGCCGAAGGATTTGCGCAAAACTATCCATCATTTTGTTCCGCTATTGAGTGAGGGATTCCTCGAGCAACATTTTGAAAGGATCTCATATCCCGTTGTATTTCATTTCTCCCACCATGAGAGGTCTCTTGGGTGTGTGAGATATTTTTTCCTCAATATAAACAAGCTCGAGACCCAATTCTTTGTACCCTGACCTCGTCGGGGATATGCATTAAGAACGACAAGGATCAAACCGCTCTAATACCACTAATCTAGATTTTATGAGAAGAACGAAATGAATACAGATTATTATTATTCTTAACATAGAAACACAAGAATAACAAAGATACAATAAAATTGGTTTCTATTCAATAATAAAATGTGTTGAAACTATAAAATGCAACAGAAAACAAGCTTGTTAGAATAGTAGTGGCCTGTCTTTGAGAAGAGATGTGATGATTGCGCTCATTCGCAAGAAGATGGTTCCAATGAGGCTCTCTAAGAATTTTTACAATAAATAGTAATTCCAAAACCCTATACATACAAAAACCTAACCCTAGGAGATGAAGCGCCAAAAGGCATGTGGGCCCCGTTGGGGTAAGTTAGTACATCAACTTCTCGGGGTCATAAATTTTGCATATGATCTTAGTTTTAGGTGCACGATAGCCCGTTGGAAAGGTCTATCTGAGGACTACAGATGTTGATGTCAGAATCTAACTTTGTCCACACTCTAGTTGTGGTGAGCCCTAAAAACGTTGTTTAGGGACTCAAAATGGCCTCAAAAGTCGAGGACCTGAAAACTAGAAAACAAACTGCTAAAATGAGCTAGTTGGAATAGGTGGGAGGCCACCGACATCCATCTAGATAAACATCCTTTCATATGACTCCCCATAGGGAATGGTTATGTGAATATGAAAGGTATGGTGGAGGTAATTTTTTCTTAGGTGATGAATCAACAACTAGAATCATAGGTCAAGGAAAATTCAAGTTGAGGCTCATAGATGGAAGGATTAGAACACTACCTGGTGTTCTACACATCCCAGGATTGGCCAGAAATTTTATTTATGTAAGAAAAATGGAAAATGTAGGGGTAAAAACAATATTTGAAAAGGAAACATGCAAGATGGTTTGAGGAGCAATGGTGTTGTTGAAGGGAGTTTGGTTTGGAACTCTGTATAAGTTGCAAGGAAGCACTATTAGTGATGGGTGTAATAGTTCCATTATTCCTAATATTTGAGTTGAAGAAGAAATAACTCCTACAATCTCTAGAGAAAAGGTTATGTTGTGGCATCAAAGACTGGGGCATATCGAAGAGAAGGGTCTTCGACTACTACACGGTAAAGGTATGTCTAAATGCTATTTGGATTTTGATTTATGTGAACATTTTGTATATGGGAAGCAAAATCGGGTAAGATTCCCCTTTGGTGCAATGAGGGCAGAAGGAATTTTACAGCTAGTTCACAGTGATGTGTTTGGACTTGTGTCAGTTCCATCATTGGGAAAATCTGTGTACTATGTCTCATTTATAGATGACTTCTCAAGGAATACTTAGATATATTTCTTCAAGAAGAAATTTGAAGTCTTTGACAAGTTTAAAGAGTTTAAGGCTCTTGTGAGAATCAAACAGAGAAAATAATTAAGGTGTTGAGGATAGATAATGGTGGAGAGTTCTGCGAGAATGAATTTGAAGAATTATGTAAGAAGTGTGGTATAGCGAGGTAGAATACTACTCCATATACACCTCAGTAGAATGGAGTTACAGAAAGGATGAATAGGACGCTGATGGAAAAATCAAGGTGCATGCTCAGTGGTGCCAGGTCAGGGAAAGAATTTTAGGCAGAGGCAGTGGGTATTGCATGTTACTTGGTCAAGAGATCACCCTCATCGGTGTTGGATGACAATACTCCACAAGAGGTATGGACTGGTAAGAAACCTTCTCTCACACATCTCAAGCTATTTGGTTGTGAGGCCTATGTTCTTGTTCCAAAGGAAAACAGGAGTAAGCTAGATAAGAAGGCTAAAAAGTGTATCTTTATTGTGGTATTTAGAGAAATGAAGGATGTTGTTAAACAAGAATTCCTACCAAGTAAGGAAGAACCAGAGAAAATAGAGTTTGATGTAAAGGATGATGAATCAGGCTCTATAGAAGTACATGAATCAGAAGAAGAATATCCTCATACTCCTTTATTGAGGAGATCGGTTCGAGAAAGAAGGCTACCGGAAAGGTATACCCCATCCGCTTTCCGTTCAAATTTTTCTTTGTCTATTACTGTTGATGATCCTAGAACTGTCAAGGAGGCAGTGGATTCAGAGGATGGAAAGCTCTGGAAAAAGGCCATGGATGAAGAAATGGTAGCCTTGGATAAGAATGGGGCTTGGGATCTAGTGGAGTTTCCGACTGGAAGAAATCCCATTGGCAGTAAATGGGTATTTAAAAAGAAGTTGAATGCAGAAGGCAAAGTGGAGAAATACAAAGCTCAGTTAGTAGAAAAGGGTTATTCTGAGGTTGAGGGAATTGATTTTGGTGAGATTTTTTCTCATGTTTCAAAGTTAACTTCTATAAGATTTTTGTTATATGTTGTTGATGCATTTGATTTTGAAGTAGAATAGATGGATCTGAAGACAACATTCCTACATGGGGATATGGAAGAAGAAATCTATATGAAGCAGCCAGAAGGCTTTGCTATGAAGGGAAAGAAGGAGTTGGTATGCAAGATGAAAAATTCCCCGTATGGTTTAAAACAATCACCAATGATGTGGTATCAAAAATTTGATACTTATATGTTGGGACTTAGCTTCACAAGAAGCAAAGAGGATCATTGTGTATTTTAAATTAATTGGTGATCATTTGATTTATTTGGTCTTGTATGTGGATGACATGTTGTTGATAGGAAAAACCAAGGAGATTATCCAGGATGTGAAAACTCAGTTGTCCTCTAAATTTGACATGAAGGATCTCAGTGCTTCAAATTTCATTTTGGGCATGGAAATTAAAAGAGATCAGAAAAAGAGGAAAATCTGGTTAAATTAGAGAAAATATGTCGAGACAATATTGTAGAGGTTTAATATGCATGAATGTAAACCGGTCAAGGTCTGTATTCCTGTTGGTGTAAAGTTATTTGTGGATCAGTGTCCCAAGACACGAGAAGAGGAGGACATGTTTCGCGTTCCATATACGAGTGAAATTAGCAGTTTGATGTATGCAATGGCCTGTACTAGACTGGACATTGCACGTGTAGTGGGAGTTTTGAGCAGGTATATGTCAAAACCAGGGAAGGAGCATTGGACAACAATAAAAGGGTTTTTAGGTATTTGTGTGGCACTACTAGCTATGGATTGTGCTACCAAGGAAGACCAGGATTGGACAGAGTGTTGGACATACATGGCTTTCTGGATGCAGATTGGGCTAGAGATCTGGATCATAGGAGATCTATAAGCGAGTATGTGTTTAACCTGTTTGGAGGAGCAATCAGTTGGATGAGCAAAAGACAGGTTATAGTGGCACTTTCAACTACAAAAGTTGAATACATGGCAGTCACTCATGCAAGTAAGGAAGCAATATGGTTACAAAGATTGTGTTCAGGTATTGGGTTGGTACAACAAGATCTAAGGATAGATTGTGATAGTCAGAGTGCAATTTTTCTGGCGAAGAACCCGACTTATCATTCAAAGACAAAGCATATTGATATTCAATACCAATTTGTGAGAGACATGGTTCAAGAAAAGAAAGTATTGCTAATAAAGGTGGAAACTTTAAAGAATGTTGTAGATTCATTAAAAACATCTGTGAGCACTGAGAAGTTCTCTTGGTGTAGAGGATCCATGGCCATTGCTTCCCTGGATTGTTGACTATGTAACCTTGTAACCACATGTATGCAAAGAAAACAACAAGTGGGAGAATTTTGGGTATGTGTTATATTCTTTGCACTACTACCCCTAGTGTCTACTACATTGCACCAGGCATGCCGAGGGTTGTAGGGGGCGATATCCCCCCTGTGCAGGGGTTCGGGGGAAGTGTCCCCGAGATTTTTTTCCCTCGGGAAATGTGTTGCATTTTTTCCTCGTTTTTCATGTCACCTCGATTTTCATGTCCATTATTGGGTGGTTTTTCGACACATGGTTTTTGTCGATGATTTTCTATTTACGGTTAAGGAATTAGGGTTGTTGACTAATCCAGGTCATTGGGTTAGGGTTTTGGATGTCGTTGGCTCCCATATGTATATTGTATTGTAAACAATGTATCACTATGAATGAATATAGAATATGTTGGTTTTCCCAGTTTGGGTTTCCAGGGGAAAAATCTGTGTAATGTGTGTATTTTCCATTGTATATTTTTTGTTCTTTTATTGAAAATTTGTCTACAATAAAATATTATACAAGGTTAAAATCTACGCATACTTGATTGGACTGTGAAACAGGTGGAACGTTGTTGACGGGAAGAAAAGACCATTCGTCAACTAAGAGGGAATAGCCTGGTCCGAGGTCCTTAGAGCAAGAACCAAGTCGTTTAAGTTAGCTATCCCTGATGGGTTTAATGGCTCTGATATCCAATGAAAAGAATCTTCTCTATAAAAGAGAGAGACACGGGAAGGTTTTTCCTAGATGGTTTTGTTTCCTAACTAACAAATTCCTAATATATACAATAGTTACTAAGTTATATTATTTTTCCACTTTATACAAAGTTTACAAATTGTACATTTGTACAAGATTTCCTAGAAACCTTGTAAAACAAGAGTTTTCAATATTTTATGGAATTAATCTTAGGAAAATCTAATTTAAAATATGAACTATAAACAAATTCTACAAACTATAATCAAACTAGACTAAATGATTTTAAATGTAATTAATGAAAGACAAACTCTAATGATGAAAGCAGTTCGACTTAACTTGATAATAATGTTTTGTTGGAGAAATTTTTATTTTCGGTATACTAGTTCAGTGGGAGTTAACTGACTAGTTCTATTTTAGACTTTATAATTTTAGACCATCACTATTATGCATGCATTCATAAGATAAGATGTCATTGCCTATACAAGTGAATATCACTTAATCATTGAACATATCATAACATACATTGATTATCATTCTTCATATTGTATCTCTCTTCCTTTTCTTGATAAGAATTGTTTGTGTATGTTTTAGCTAGGTCTCTTGTGCAGACTTTCATGAAACACTGACATGGTATCAGAGTCGAGCTACTTGGATCAACCCAAACAAGCCAGAGAAGAGAGAAAGAGGATTTAATTATTGAGTAAGCCTAGTTTCTTCCATCGTCACAGCCTATCCCTATCCAAAGGTGCGGCAATTGGAATTGTCGCAGCCTATCCATATCGAAGGGTGCGACAGTTTCACTCACACTTAAGAAAAAAACAATTTAGGAATCGTCGCGACCTATACACAGTCAAGGTGCAACATTGTCACACTGTATTCTTCATCTGGGGTGCGACGATTCAGTTTTTCACAATCGTCGCACTTTATCCTTCTCTAGGGTGCGACGATTCAGCATAGTCGCACTGTATCCTTCTTTAGTGTGAGACGATTCAGTTTGCCCTCCAGAAAATTGGTTGAATGTTGTAAAACAACCATATCTGGAAATCTGCGATTTGGGTTGGGCTGAAATTTTGACCAAAGACGTATATCATAGGGATTCTCATTCTAACCAAAAATATCCAAAACCCACATCATATTTTAGGAGATATAGTTGTTTTATCATATCTATAGTTTCCATAGAACCGTCTGTCATATCTAAGAGTCCATGATCTGTGTTTTCAATATCTTTTCATAATCGATAGTAGGGATGGAGACAATGCAATTCTTCAATCAAGTCTGGTGATAATAATCACATCTTACAACTATTTTGAATGGAAGTCGAAGGCCGTATTCCAACTCAAAAGAAAAGCAATGTATAATTTAACGATGGTGACAGAAACAGAACCTACATCAGCGCTTGAGAAGACCATATGGGTGAACCATAAGGATGAGGCCACATGAATACTTCTTGAGTTAATCTCCATTGATCTATGGTTTCATGTTTCTGCATGCAAGACTCCAAATGAGATCTGGACCACCTTGGAAGGACTCTTTGGAAAGCAGGATGAGATGTGAGGTCATATGCTTGAGGTAGAGTTGAATACCTTAGAACCTAAAAGTTTTGATAATAATCAGGATTTCTTTACTAAATTTAAATATTTGATTTTGAGCTTGGGTGAATGTGGTATTGACAAGTCTACACAAGAGAAACAATTTATTCTAACAATATTGTCCAAGCTAGGACCATAATACATTGTATATGTCTCCAATTTCCATTATGGTAGATATCTTTTGGGTGCAAATTGGAAAATTCCTACGATGGCTCAGTTCATTGAGTCTCTCACACAAGAGTAGAAAAAAATCATACAGATGGGCCTCATGAAAGATCTCAAAGCTCATGAACTCACCATGCATGATGGAAAAGAGTCATCCAATCAGAAATCGAAGAAAAAACAAAAGGAGCTATTACATCCAGAGTCAAAGAAGGAGGGATATTCCAAACCCTTCAAGGATTCTTCAGGTTCCAAAGATTCTTCAAATTCCAAAGGGAAGAAGAAGAAGGGAAAGCAGTGCACATATTGCAATAAACTGAATCATGAGGAATCTAGATGCATGAAGGCGATCTTATGACACATGTACTTCATAAGAACAACCTTGGAGACTTCATTCCTGAAAGAGCCAAGAAGAAGAAGGAAGAAGACCATGTGCCTAAGAAAGGTAATCATCATGTTTTGGTTGCAATTAATTCCTCATTTGATTCATGGATTATATATTCTAGCGCATCACATCATATGGCAGCTAAAGAGAAAGTTTTTACTTCTTTGAGTCCATGCTCAAGGCCCCCTATTCTCATGGGGGATAATACTCCAGTAACAATAGTAGGAGAAGGGAGAGTGGAAATCCACAATGGCAGTGTTGAGAATGTTTTTCATGTTCCAAATCTTTTTATGAATCTGCTCTTAATTTATCAGATCACTCAGAAAGGTAAAAAGGTTGAATTTACATCATATTCAGTTTCAGTAATTGACATGCATGACAATTCCATTATTGCAATTGGTGAGGTGGATCACAAGTCAAGGTTGTATAAATTCACTAAGTTTTCTGATGATGACTCCTCTTTTCTAATTACACATAAGGAGAGTACTTTTCATGCACCTCCAGTGCAACATGCACATACTCTTGTGCTTCCATCAGTTTCAGACATCAGGGATGATTCCATACACTCAAATTACGTACATGGAAATAAGAAGGTAGTACATCCAGATAAGAAGCCAATGCTGAAGTTTGAGCAGATGCCCAAGAAGGCATAGTTCAGTAAGTATCCTTGCAGGGAATCCATTGGATTCAAGGAGGACTCGATCTCAGCATGAGGATCCTTCTCATGTACTTTCAGCTTCTGAACCAGCAATGCCCATGCATTGTTATATGGTTCAATATTTTGATCCACATACCTACAGTGAGGTTGTTGTCAATCCACTATGGTAATCAACCATGCAAAAGGAGTATGACTCACTCCTAAAGAATCATACTTGGCATCTGGTTCCACTTCCACCGTAAAGGATTATTTTCATGTGCAGATGGGTCCACAGGATCAAGAGGTGCAAGGATAGATAGGTTTCCAAAGGAATTCATCATATCCATAAATATTTCTACATCTTCACAAAGACTTTCAGTGAGCAGAAGTTTCAGACTTTGCGGGATTGTCTTGCAATGAAGAACACAGTTGCCTAGAGCTTCCTTTTCTTCTTTTGATGCAT
>JASDQU010505615.1:26370-42200 GCA_032191745.1 Picea mariana | reverse complement strand
AAGGATGATAAGTTTTTGTGAATAATCATTAAAGTAGTTAAGTGTTATATCCTATTAATAATAAGTACGGGTAAAACAACTCCATCTCCGAAGGACGAGACTATGACTTCGTCAGAAGAAACCAGAGCTCGCTCTGGATATGTTCAACGGATATCTATTGGAAGAGAGGGGTAATACGCTATTGCCTCTTGGGGTTCTCCTTTCACTCTTAGCGGGCCATTCTTTACGCGGCTTCGCAAGCATGGTTACTATCTGTTATACAAAGCTTTGAAGTCACTATTTTGGTATAATACGGTATATATGAGGAGAGAATTATGATTGTTTTTTAAATCTATGAATAATTCATATATTTTAGCTTTAAAAAAAATCCTTACTTAATAATAATTATAATTATTTATTTTAAAATTATTTTTATCATATAAAAATTTATTAATTATCCTTCTATTTAAAAAAATAAAATTAATTTAATAATTATTATGCAGCTTGAAATTATTTCTATCATATAACAACAAGATTTAACAATGTGTAATATAATGGATAATCAGTTTAATTTTATAAATAAAATTTAAACTTTACATATAAAAATTTTGAAATTTAAAAAGAAAATCATAAACAATATTAATTTAGAAAAATAAATACCAATAACTAACCATGATTTCTTTATTTGTTATTTATTTATTATAAAATTGATTATTAAAGTTTTGAGTCTTCTTATAACTGCACTTTTATTCAGCACTCTATACACTTACTCTTTGTTATGATGTTGTGTCCCTCAATCAAATACAAAAAAACCTCTAAATACAATTATTGTTTAAAAAACTCTTTCATAATAAATATTTAAAAAATAAGATAAGAGATATAAACACTTATTTGAAAGATAAGTGATAATTAATGTGAGTTATTAAGAGGGAAATTATTATCTTTTTTTTTCAAATTTAAATCTCATTGTTTAGATAGATGAAACTTGAGTGGTTAAGAGGGAAATCATTATCCTTCTTAAATACCAACTCTTCCCTTCATTTTAACCTAGGCTCATTGTCCTGAAGATGGATCCTAATTTGGATCTGAAACATCCAAGTCTATTAAAAAAACTGTGGCTAATCCTACAAACACAAAAAAACCCAACCACATAAATCTCATGAGAAATCATTATCCTTTCTTTTTCAAATTCAAATATCATTTTATAACATAATTGTTTTTTTTAGAAACTAATTATTAACACTTAACTTCATTTCTAATAAAAAACAACTTAAAGAAAATATAACTTTATGATAATAAATAATATAAAAATAAAATAGATATAGAAAAGTCCTATTTACTTATTCTTTTCTTAATTTTTTTAAAAAATATTTTAAGAAACACTACACTATTAATTTTTTTATAATAATGAATAAAATAAAAATACAAATAATTTTTTTTATTATTTTTGGAAATAATTATAAATAAAATAAATATAAAGTAAGCTTATTAAATTTTAGAAAAATAAAAACGCGCAAATGGCAAAATGCAATGGGAGGAGATGTTTAAATAGAATTAAATAATATAAAATAAGTAATTCAAAATTAAATTATATAAAATAAAGTTTTAAAATAAATAATTCCTTAGATGTTCTTGAAAACAAAATCCCTAGGTTTGAAGATAAAATCCAAAATCAAAGGTACAGTAATAAGTGTTCAACCTAAGATACAACATAAAGTAAAGTCCAATGATAAGAATTTTACTATTTAATAATTTCGATAAAGCCGTGGGAAGTATATGGGTTTTGGGGGTTTATTTTTTACGTGGTAATAAGTGTTCAACATAGCATACGACATAAAGATAAGAGTTTTACAATTTAATTTGGATAAATACGAGGGAGTTTTTTCCAAATCATGGTTTTCTTAGTGGCCGGCCCTTTTGTTATACAATCTTACCCCAGTTTAATTTCACTCATTTGGGGCCTATTAAAACTCAGCGTCCTGCCAAACTAACATCATCTCACGAAACATAAACAGTGGTCTAAAATAATTTTAAAAAGCCAAAGTCCGCACAAATTAACTCTGCAGATTATAGTTACTATGAAATAAATTAAAAGTTAGTAAAGCGTTGTGGAATAACATGGAGTGAATTATCATCGGTAAAAACAGAGCATGATTTTACACAACATTTTGAGTTAGAGTTAGGATTATACATCTAGTGGCGTTGGAAATGATTGAGGCAGGGCGTTTTCTGTTTAACTAAAGGTATGTTATGATTGAGTGAATTATCATCCGTAAAAGTACAACATGATTTTACACAACAGTTTGAGTTAGAGTTTTGATTATACATTTAGTGGGGTTGAAAACTAAAACACACTGTGTTAAAAGAGGGAGAGGGTTTTCAGTTTAAATGTATTATTGAAAAAAAAACATTTAAATTAAATTAAAGGTATCATATGTAGAGATATGCACATATATTGAATATTAAATATGGGAGATTCTTTTTTTAACAGTTTTCAACTATCAATGAACTTTATCAACTTAGATAATCTTCTACTACCAACAAACTCTACCTATTCATTTAGAGAAAAATAATAAGTATAATTCATTTAGAAAAAATAAATTAAATATGATGAAAGACTATCAAACCTTCAACCTTCAACTATGAAAGAAAATAAATAAAACCTTCAATTATCAACAAATTTTAAGTTTAAGGATTCATTTGGATAAAAAAAATAATATAATGAAATAATTGAAAATAAATAAAAAGCTAAAATGCAATGAAATAATTGAAAATAAATAAAACTCTAACTTCAATTATGAAAGAAAATAAATAAAACTTTCAATTATTAACAAATTTTAAGTTTAAAGATTCATTTGGATAAAAGAAAAATAATATAATGAAATAATTGAAAATAAATAAAACCTTAAAATGTAAAGATACAGTTAAAAATAATTAAAACCCTAAAATGTAAAGATAGAAATATATAAAATCTAAAAATGTATTAAACTAATATAAAAGAATATCATATCAATAAAAGTCAACCAAATAAAATAATGAAATAGGAAGGTATTTGAGAGGAGCCCAGCAAAAAAAACCAAAAAAAATTATAATAAAGAGAAACTTACCTGAACCACTGGATTGAAGAATGTAATCCTTACTTATTCCTTTTTCTTTGTGGATCAAAGCTTAAAAAAATCTTAATATTTGTTCTCAAAAAAAAACAAAAATAACATAGTAAATATTCTATCGAAAGAATTTTAACAAATCTTAATAATTATTTGAGAATTTTAACAAAAATAATACAATAAGTATTCTATCCAGGAGAATTTTAACTTAAAAAGAAACTGAAATTTAAATATTAACAAAACAATTTAAAAAATAACCCAATGTAAATTCACCTACTTATGAATATTAACATGACAGGGATTGGTGTCCTCATTTCTAATCACTGCCCTTTACTCCCAAATTACATTTACCAGAAATTAAATAATTGATATTTTTCATCAACTTCAACGTCTGATGCCCAAGTCAAGAGTATTGAGCAGTCTTTTTCTTCTTCTGCTGCAGACCAAGGCGCCTCTTCTGCTGTTGTAAATCAGGATGAGGTGTTGCCTCCTCCTCTTCCACCGTTCCAGAAGCTCCGTTCCAACGGTGATCATGGCCACTCCCATCAATTCGTTGCCTCCCCTTATGAAGCTGGTGCTTCCGTTGATGAAGGCGGCTCCTCTTCTCTTCATGCGATGTTCTCTTCCTACTCTTCCCATCTCTTCAAGGGATGTTCTCCTCCTACTCTTCCACCGTTCAAACCGTTTCCGATGCTCTTACAAACACAAATGGAGATACTACTGCGCTTAAAGGAGATAATGTGGACATCGATCTAGACGGTCTCATAGAGAAAATATCCCAAGGCTTGGAATTCATCGCTATCATTGATATCTATATCAGCATGGACACCTGCAGATTGAAAACACAGTTTACAGGAAAGAAATATTCCAGTGAAAAGAGGAGAGAGCTCCAAACCCTAATAGTCCATACCACACATACCATCGTGAAGAAGAAAAGTAGAGCAAAGAAGGAGTGGGTTATTTAATTTGATTGAAATAAGAAAAACGTGGAGAGATGAATGGGTAAATATTACCGCAGCATCATCTTTAGAGCCGTTGGGAAACAAAACGGTAACTATAAATTTTAAAGTTACACTCATTTATTTACCGCGACATTATCTCTAGCGCCGTTGGGAAACAAAGAGCCATTCGGAAACAAAACGGTAACCATAAATTTTAAATTTACATTCATTTATAACTATTGCATCAAAAAGTGGCTGGTGAACGTAGAAATAAGATGGTTGGGCTATCCAATATGAAATGCACCGACAAAAACGCACTTCACTTAGAGCTGAGGAAATCCAAAAATTAAATGTGGTAATTTCAAAGGTTAATCAGTTAAACCTCGCAACCATATGGTGGTACAATAATTTTTTAATATGATTAGGTAAATGTTAAAAAGTAAACACATTAAGTGATGCATTCAAAAATACAAGGAAATTATGAAGTATCTTTAATTCAATCAGATTAGAATTTTAAATTAAAAGATATTAATTGTGTCCATCTCCAATAAATATACACCTTTCTACGTAATTATTATCCAATAAATATAAAAATAAAAATAAAAATTTTAATTAAAAAAATATAAATCTTAATTTAAAAAATATAAATCGTTTTTTTCTAAGTTTAAAAAAAACGCAACATCAATGACCATGAAATTATCTACCTCGCATGACTTTACCTACTAAAATCTTGAAAGTAATGAAACATAAAGAATCAAATCATATTTTTAAACTAGTGAAACATAGAAAATCAAATCATATTTTTAATACTCAAAATATTTATTTAATATTGAAATATGTAATTTATAAATAAATATAATATTTATTTCAATAACATTATAAATTTAAAAGAATTATATGAATATATATATTTTAAAATGTTATGATAATTTATTATGAATTTTAAAATAAAGATACAAGTTTTTAAATTAAGTAATATGTTAAAATTGAAACTAGTGAAACTTGTTAGTGTTTTTACTTTGTTCATAATTTGATTAAAAATATATATATTAATAAATTTTTTTATTTTATTTATTCAAAATATTATATCAATGAATTTATATAACATTTATTCTTAAATCATTGATTTATTTCCAATATCATTGAATCATAATGTAGAATTGTAATTTCAATAACTTAGCAATTTAACTCAATTCTTAATGTTTATTACTTTATAGTGTTTAATTTGAATTACTATAAGTGTTTTTGTTAATCATAATTTAAAGTGAGTATTTTTTTTTCAAAGATTTAAAATGATTTTTTATTTATTGAGAATACTAAACTTACCATTAAATGATAATTATTCTTTTTCTAATTATATGTTTTTTTTATCAATTACTTATTTTTAAGTTATTTTTAATAATGTTTAGTACATAATATTGGTATTCAGATGGACATTTTGAAATCCAAACAAAATCATATTTAATTTCGTCTTTGGAATCATATCGTATTATTGTTTTTCTAAGTGAATATTTTTTTCTTCAAAAATTTAAAATGATTTTTTATTTATTGAAAATATTAAGCTTATCATTAAATAATAACTATTTTTTTTTTCAATTACATGTTTTTTTTTATCAAATAGTTTTTTTAATAATATTTAGCACATAATATTGGTATTGAGATGGTTATTTTGAAATTCAAACAAAATCATATTGTATCATTGTTTCTCTAAATCTAAGTGAATATTATATTTTATCAAAATCCTTTTAAATTTATAATAATGAAGGGATTTATCACAAGTAATTTAATTAAACCTTTTGAATTTAAAAATCTTTTGGATTGTTTTATAATTATTTATATACTCAACATGAAGTTGAAAAATGACATTTAAATCAAATAATAATAATAATAATAATAAATTCAATTTAGAGCATACATACTTTTCACATTAAATTTCTTATTACTTGAATATGTTCTTTTTACATTAGTGTAAGAGGGAGATGTGTAACTTAATATAGAGTTAAGAAGTAAAATTAAAAAAACAAACATTATTAACAAAAATTTCAACCCCCACCACAAATAAAAATTTCAATGTACATCTTAAATTTTATTTATATATGATGATTATTATTGATGGTGGTGGTGGTTAACCTCCATCATCATTGGTCTATGAGACTTTAATGATTGAAAAATATTGAGAGAAAGGTTCCAAGATCACTAAACTTTCATGGCTTAGAAGGTTGGTGGGTATTTTGATAAATATTTTTAAATTGAGATCTAATTTGGGTGGCACTCTAGGAAAAAATGTTTTTCATATTCAATCCTCTTGCTTTCACAATGGTGACATGTATTCTTTCCTACCACTAAACTTTGGATGGCTTAGAAGGTTAGTGGGTATTTTGAAAAATATTTTTAAATTGATATCTAATTTGGGTGGCACTCTAAGAAAGTGCTTTTCATATTCAACCCTCTTGCTTTAACAATGGTGACATATATTCTTTCCTACCATGGTGTTTTGGGGATTGCCCAATGTCTAGTATCACTATGCAACTCATGAGAATTAGTTCTTATTTTAGCTTACAATTAACCACTTCCTTATAATATCTTAGTTTTATTTTATCTTGTAATTCTTTATCACACCATAGATTCATTAATATTCTGTACAATAACTTGTTCTTTTATTCCCGACTTAGCCATTGGTGATTTTGGCTACCTGTTGTCATCCACCTTGTTTATCCTATTCTTGTACATTAATGTAATGCTCATTAATCCTAATCATTAATCACATAATCTATTAACCATGAAATGATCTATGAACATGGATGAATTCTTTTGTAAAATTACTAATAAATTCATAATTTATAATTGCATTTCTAGTTTTCTTTAATAAAAAAATATTAAGTAGAAAACTACTACATAATTCATATTTCCCATGTATAGTAGTTTTTGAAAAAAATAAATAATAATAAATAATAATAATAGCATTATACATGCTAATTTTGAAAGTTAGCTAAAAAATAAATTTCATTTTCATGATATGTTTTCATGTCAGGATAACTAATAGTCATCATATAATGTCATGCCACGATAACTAATAATCAAAGAAGTTTTAAGGGTCTTAAATAAATATCATTTAACAAACTTAAAAAGAAAGAGAAATCCCCATAGAATATTGTTATTCCCCTCTTTATGAAGACTTGTTGGCAATCTTAATCAAGCATCATCTACAAATTCAAAAATTCTTATTTAATGATATAAAAGGATCCTATGAACCGCATAAAGTTTCTTGTTCTTAATAGATTTGTAGGTTACTTAGAAAATAAAATTAAGCTAACTTTGTGGCCACTTCCTTGTATAAAATAAGCAATCCTAATCTTTCCATATATTCATGGTCACAATTCTTCTACAATTAACACTTACAAAATTATTTATAAATAACTAGCTATGTATTTCATAGAATTTAAAAAGTATCAAACTTATGATAACCACCATTAGCACTCAATAGTTACACAAATCTCACTTACCAAAACCAATTCCTGGGTTTTTCATTTTCTAGAACAACCTCAAACCCTCCACACATCACCCATTCTAAACATACCAATAAATTACAGTAGTCTATGATATCACATTTTATTCAATAATTTTGTCAAACACTTGGTGTGCATCCGCCAATCCTCTTTCGAGACTTCAACTCGATGCATCTCCACAGAAGAGGTGTATAAATATTTGACTCTTATAGGGAAATAGTCTCCTATATTTTATAAATGATCCATTCATCAGTGCCAAATTCCCTTGCCATTGCCAACTCTCATGGTCCCAATCGATTTCCTCCAAGACATATTCGGGAAACAATTCTTTCCCTGAGACCTCTAAGTTGTGTGGGTCCATAACTAGTGTTAGATTGCATAATGTACTCAACATGGATTTTACCATCTGAGGGTAAGTATCCAAAATTAGTGAAGCTAGCTTCTTCCATATCACATGTATCATTCAATTAAGATTCATGTATCATTCATTTACTATTTCCATCCTACAAAATTTATGTATTCTCTAGGTACCCCTGACTAAACCATGAATTATACAATCAATTTATAATCCCCCTGAGGTTGGCCACCTCACCGCCCCTTGCAAAAATGCCAATTTTTCCCTTTATTTTATTTATTTAATTCTTATTATTAATCCCCCTTCTCTAATTATGTCCTTTTGTCTTAATTATTCATTTTTCTTAAATAATTTCTCTTAGATAAAATAGAAATATTTTGAAGAGCCCCCTAAAATAGGGTAATTACCTTAGGAATTAATTCAACTGTAGATCATTAAATTTTTCCTTAGCTTAATTCAACATCTAGAAGGATTTAGCTATTGGGGTGTAAGGTCATCCCACCTTAGTGTGTCCCCCCTAGAATTAATTATAAAACCATATATTATGCAATTAGAGATTCCACGTCTCTATTGAAACTTCATGCCCCAGTTGAGAATCCACATCTATATTGAGTCTCCATGCCTTAGTTGAGACTCCATGTCTCTATTGAGACTCCATACCTCAATTGTGACATCCCCCCAAAATAAAATATATTTTTTATGTGCTGGAAATTTATTTTCGTTTTTGGCAAATTCGAATCTAGAATTTTTTTTTCCATTTATGGCAATTCCGAATTTCAAATTTAATAATTGTATTTAATTATTGTGACTGTTGGATAGAGATCTATTTGGACTCAACTATTTATTTGACTATGACACTTGTATCACAACGAAATATTTATATTAATTGCAGGAGGACAAACGGAACAACCATGTTAAAATCAGCTAACCATGACTCCATGAGTGGGGAACATGTTGGAACTGCCTCTAGGTTGAGTATGAGAAGTGGAAAATCAGAGATTTGGCCACTGGAAGCCCCTAAAAATTAGGGATTAAGAGAGCTGTGAAAATCCCCAAAGGAGGGAAAAAGACCCAGGCAAAAATTGATAAATAACATATGCGAGGAGGCATGACGCTGCCAAGTATGTTGGGGGAGAAGATTTCTTTTTGAGCTCTCTTGTTGTTATGAACACTATGGATTGAGTGTGAGGCAAGAGGAGCCTACTGAAAAAGATTTGCCTTGCTGTTATGAGGACTGTTGAGTAAGTGTGAGGCAAGAGGATAACTGTTGGAATTGAAGGACATTGTTGAGGAGGAGTTTCCAAGTTTTCCCTCATGGATTCATGGTTAGGCTAGGGGGTGAATCAGGCAGGTGACTTTGGCTGCCCTGTTCTATGGTTGGGAGGAACGTGGTTGTTCCCTTTGTCTTTCCATGGATTGGATTAAGATATGTTGATCTACCCTTCTCTATTTTGAATGTCTACGCTTGATTGATGTCATGTATCTGTTGGGTTATTATATCTAATTGCGTTAAAGTAAACTAACTGAATGATAATATCCTTTCGTGTGAGGAATATGTGTGAAGGAAATATGTATCTATATATAGTTATAATACGTCTGCTAGAATGTTCACATATGACTACTGAAGTATATATATATATATATATATATATATATTTGTTGCGGAAGATGAAATTACCTTCGTGAATGTAATCTGTCTGTCTGTCGTCACGAAATTCATAATAGACATCCAAACTCTTATGGAATAAAATTGTCATTCATGTATATACTATATGTACAGATCTAGTATTGTTAACGTATAATACATTTATTAAAATCGGCTCTAAGTGAATATAATAGAAATTACCTTATACAAAAGACTGTTATCCTATTGTACCCTTGTATAGAATATAAGCGTATAAAATTCATTAGTTAGACCTTCAGAATTCTGTTAGGTAAATGGATATTGAATCCTTCCACACCTACTGTCTCATAGAATGAAAGTAAGGACACTAGTAAAGGGAAAATTTTTGGAAAGTTAAGGAGATCTGGAAAACCCCTTTTGTTTATCAAATGCTAAACAATCATGAGAATTGACGCCTATCATAAGATTTTTATTCTTTCCTTGTTTTGTTTAAAATGGTCTACCCTTTTCGCAAGTTAAGGTTTATGACGAATTTTAGCAAATCACGAAACCCCGAAGTGTTGATCCCACTTTACCTTTTCGCAACTTTGGGAAATGTTTTGTGTTGATGTTTGGCTTCTGTATTCATGAAATCCAAAAACCTGAAATCCCGAAGTGCTCGGCATATTTTTGCAATTTAGGGAAATGTGGTGTGTTGATGTCTGGATTTTGTACTCGTGAAACCCCGAACCCCAAAATCCTGAAGTGATGGCCCACAGTCGTGTTGTATTTTGGATTTCGGAAAATAGTGGGGTCCTTTGTTTATTCGACATTTGTGATCACCGAAAGCCGATGGACCTCTGTTCCTTCACAAAACTATAGGAGCATAGTAGGAATTATTGCTATAGGAACAAATCAAATACTGTGATGAATGGACTGGTAGAAACGTTGGAGGATCTTCATTCGGGATAGAAGTACAATAAAAATAGTTCATATTACAGGTCACTATTGTATGGGCATGACAATTACCTAAATTATTATATGGAGAAGATATAGGTATGTACTTACTTGTAGGTGGAAATTAAGTACAGATGTTAATAGAGAGTTAAAGCGATTTTTTATATAGTAAAAACAATAATATTCACCTTTACATGCGCACATAGGAGACAATCAACTTACCTACTACTCTAGCAGTCATGAAGATCTAGACTTGCAATCACAAACATACTGAAATGTGCTGAACTGATTACTTTGACAATTTTCTGTTCGAAGTAAACTAGACTAGTGTAATGATGTCTTTATGGATCAAATTGAAACTTACCTTCTCTTAAATTCTAAGCTTAAACTAAGTTCAATTATGTCATAGAATTTTTTTTTATGGTAAATTTGAGGTTCATTACATATGGCATCAAAGAAAAAGTTACAACATTGGGCCTGAACGGGGCCACATTAATTCCTTAGTATATATACTGATAAATCTTGTGGATTAGAGACATAAAGATTTTTTTTTTTGTGTTAAATAATGGAAGCTCAAGAAGGTGCATAAATTAAGTTGGAAGGGAATCCGCAACAAGGACCTCCTAGAGATTCGAAACAGAACAATGATGGAAGCTCACCCACAGAGGTGTTGGAAACAATGAGGAACCTTATTGTTGAACTATAGGTTTTTAAGGCCGACAATGAAAAATTGAAGAAGGCATAGCAGGAACAACAAGAGATAAATGAAGTCGTATTGCGTAGTATCGTAACCAAGAAAAGTCCAAAAGATGATAACCATGAGGAAGAGGTCAGCAAGAAGGCCTCCAAGAACTCTGGGGAGAAAAAAAAAAAAGGAGACAGTTCATCTGAAGGGACACCTTCAGCTGAAGACAAAACCATACCAGACAAAAAAAGAAAACAAACAGACCACCTTGAAGGAGAATTTAAAAAGATTAAACCAACTACCTTTGATGGAGAATCCAGAATAGGAGAAGAATCTGAGGCATGGTTGTTGGACATAAAAAAATACTTCCAAATCTACAACTATTCCAGTAACATGAAGCTCAGAATGGCCATCGACAATCTGAAGGGGAAGGCCAACATTTGGTGGCAGGACCTGAAATTGGACAAGGGCCTAAAGGAGAAACAATTGGAATGGTCTAACTTCAAGAAGTATTTCAAGAAACAATACCTTTTTGAAAGCTATTATGAAAGGAAGACAAAATAATTTTGTGAGTTACGACTCAGAAAAATGACGATGGAGGACCTTATAAATAAATTTCTATAACTACTAAGGTTCGTACCATACATCTAGGAGGATAAGGTAAAAATCCAGCGATTCTTAAGCTGTTTACCACAATCCTACAGGGACAGAATTGAGTTTGAAAATCACAAATCCTTGAGTGAGGTATTCAGGAAAGCACGAATGTGCTATGACCAATATAAACAACGGGTAGAGTTTCCCAAGACCTGGAAGGATAAGAAGCAAGATGGAATAAACTAGCAAAAGAAGGGATACCAGCCAAATCCTTATCGAAATGCAGCAAAAAGTTTCCCAAGGAAGGATTTTCACTCCAATCATCTGAATACGCAAGGTAATGATAAACCGGTAAACCTGGGAATGAAGAAGTTTGGGGACAACTCCCGTGAGCCATTAAAGTGTTGGGAGTGTGGAGATCCTCATTTAAGGAGGAACTACCCACATTTAATTACAACAAACAAAACTTTTGTTCACAATTTACAGGAAACCTCGACAGTGGGAGACATGGGTAGAAGTTTGCATTAGATAAATGCATCCATAGATGGCCGACAAGCTGACCACCAATCCTCAGCGGTAGAGATTGAAGGTAAAATCCATGACACTTGAATTTCTATTTTAATTGACCCTGGAGCTACGTTAAGTTATATTACTCCCGATGTAGTAGAGTCGAATAAACTTAAGAAACAAAAGAATGCAAAATCTTGGCTTGTGCAACTAGCAACAGGTACTAAAAGAAAAGTAGTCAACTTTATTTCCGATCTTGAGTTCATCTTAGATGGTCAAAAGATAAGGACCAATATGAACATCTTACCACTAGGATCTTATGGTATGTATCAAGATGGATTGGTTGGAACAATACAAAGCAGTACTAGACTGTTATACAAAGATACTTCACTAGAAAGATATTTTTGGCACTATTAGAACAGCCCAAGGCATACCAAAACCTGTGTTAGTCAGACAAGTTTCAGGGATGCAATTCAAGAAATGTATTAGAAAGGGATGTCAATTTTACACCATCCAAGTAACGAATCTATTAGAAAAAGGAGATAATCCCAAGTTAGAAGACTTTGCTTTCCTATGTGAATTCAGAGACATGTTAGTTTATGAGATAACCGAGTTGCCTCCTAGGAGAGAAATAGATTTCTCCATAGACTTACTACCTAGATCAACCCCTATCTCAAAAGCACCCCACTGAATGAGTCTACTAGAACTGACATAATTAAAAATACAATTACAAGAATTTTTGGATAAAGAGTATATCAGACTAAGTGTCTCACCATGGGGAGCACCAATCCTCTTTGTGAAAAAGAAAGATGGTACTCTAAGACTATGTATCGATTATAGACAACTGAACAAAGTGACCATTAAGAACAAATACCCCTTACCCAGGATAAATGATCTGTTTGATCAAGTTGGTGGGGTCAAGATCTTCTCAAAATTGGATTTATGATCCGAATATCATCATGTTAAGATAAAAAAACAAGACATAAACAAAACAACTTTTTGAACAAGATACAATCACTACGAGTTTGTAGTCATACCTTTCGGACTCACTAATGCACCAACCACATTTATGTGCTTGATGAACAACATTTTCAGCCAGTACTTAGACAAGTTCATAGTAGTATTTATCGATGATATTATGGTGTATTCTAAAATGGAGGAGGAACATGATGAAAACTTACGGATAGTTCTGCAAACACTAAGGAAACACAAATTATACGCAAAATTCGACAAATGTGATTTTTATAAAAAAGAAATACAATATTTAGGACATCTCATTTCCTCAGAAGGTATTTCCGTAGACCCGGAAAAGATAAAATCCATTATGGAATGGCCAGTGCCTAAGGATGTGGCAGATATCCGGTCATTCATGGGAATCACCGGATATTATTGCAGATTTATAGAAGGCTCTCTAAGATAGCCTATCTTATCACGTCATTACAAAAGAAAGGGACCAAGTTTAACTGGTCACAAAAGTGTCAAGACAGTTTTAAGAAGCTAAAAAAATTATTGACATCGACACCCATCTTGAAGGTAGCAGACCCAGATAAAGACTTCACAGTATGCGTCGATGCAAGTAAAGAGGGACTAGGTGGTGTTCTAACTCAGTAAGGGCACGTGATTTGTTATGAGTCCCGGAAATTAAAGGAACATGAGAAAAATTATGTCACTCATGACTTAGAGTTGGCAGCAGTAATACATGCCTTAAAAATGTGGTGACACTATATAATGGGAAGAAAATTCTTACTATTGACGGATAGTAGCAGGGTGAAATATCTGTTTAACCAACCAGACCTTAATGCAAGACAAGAAAGGTGGCTAGCCTTCCTGAGAGAATTCAACTTCGAGATCAGAGATATCAAGGGTAAGGAAAATAAAGTAGTAGACACGTTAAGTAGAAGAGTCCATGGGTTATTTGAGATAAACATCAACAGGGCAGAAAGTGATCTGGAACAAAGAATAAGGACGAAAGGTATCAACGATGGAAATTACACTAAGATAATGGCAGAATTTCAAAATAGTATCGCAAACTCAGATAAATCAGATATAAGGATTGACAAGAAGGGACTATTAAGATTTAAAAACAGACTTTACATACCAGATTCAGTAGAGAAAAAATTAACTATTTTAGACGAAGTGCATAAGAAACCGTATTCTGGCCATCTAGGTTACCAGAAAACAATAATAACACTCAGAAAACTATTTTACTAGCCTAATATGAAGGGAAAAACAATAGAGTATTTCGCTAGGTGCTAAGATTATCAGCAGGTTAAGGCCGAACACCAGCATCCATCCGGCCTATTACAACCATTGCCAGTACCAGAATGGAAATGGGAGACCATATCGATGGACTTTATAACAGGTTTGCCTAAAAATCAGAAACATATTGATTCTATCATGGTTGTAATCGATAAACTCAGTAAGTCTGCACACTTTATTCTTGTAAAGTCTACTTTTAAAGTTATTAACATTGCTAAAATATTCATGAAAGAAATTTTTAGACTGCATGGTATTCCTAAAATGGTGATTTCAGATAGAGACGTAAAATTCACATTTGCTTTTTGGAAGGAATTGTTTGTAGGGCTAAATACTAATTTGAATTTTAGTATGAGTTATCATCCACAAATGGATGGAAAGACTGAAAGGAAAAACCAAATCATAGAGGATATGCTCCGCATGTATGTAAGAAAAAAATTGAACAGGTGGGAAGACTACCTACACTTGGTAGAATTTGCATATAACAATGGGTACCAAACTTCGGCTAAGTTGATCCCTTTCAAAATACTGTACGACAGAAAGTGTACAACTCTGATTAGCTGGGATAACCCGACTGACAGACTCATGGTTGGACTAGAGATGCTCCAAGAAATGGAGAACATGGTAAGGAAGGTACAACAGAACTTGAAAGAGGCACATAATAGACAGAAGAGCTATGCAGATCTAAAAAGAAGACACTTGGAATTTCAAATGGGAGACCATGTTTATTTGAAGGTCAAAGCTTGAAAGAGCTCACTGAAGTTGGGGAACTGTGCCAAGATGGCACCCAAGTTTTGTGGGCCCTTCGAGATACTAGCTCGAATTGGACTCGTAGCATATCAACTTGCACTTCTAGCTAATCTAAGAATTCATAATGTATTTCATGTATCTTTGTTGAAAAAGTATATTCATCACCCTACTCATATGATTGATTGGAACTTGGTGTAGGTGGAGCCCGAAGGTGAGTTCTAGGTGGAAACCATGCACATTCTAGATCGGAGAGAAATAACACTTCAGAACAGAGTCGTCGCTCGGGTAAAGGTGCAATGGAAGCAATTTAGTCCTGAGGAAATGATGCAGTGTTTTACTGAAGGGGGAAAGGATGTGACATCCCCCAAAAATAAAATATTTTTTTTTTGTGCTGGAAATTTATTTCCGTTTTTGGCAAATTCGAATATGGAATTTTTTTTCCATTTATGAAAATTTTGAATTTAATAATTGTATTTAATTATTGTGACTGTTGGGAAGAGATCTGTTTGGACTCAACTAACTATTTGACTATGACACTTGTATCACAACAGAATATTTATATTAATTGCAGGAGGACAAATGGACCAACC
>JASDQU010505614.1:4689-20083 GCA_032191745.1 Picea mariana | reverse complement strand
TAATGTGGCATGAGACACAACTCTTCGACTTTTTCTTTTTTATTCTCACGTATGAATTTTTCAAAGCAGTCGTAGCCTTGTTTGGATGCAAGGGTACATACAATTTTCTTTGTGCCCGTTAATAACCAGATGAAGCCAGTTAAAAAAATGCATCCTCCGATCACGTCTTAAGATCCGGATAATGAATATTAAATCACTGGGGCAATCCTTCTGATGGTTTATGCGATTGGTTGTTTATATAAATTCTGCTGCCGCTTTTTCTTTTCTTCTGCACACCGTAATCTGAAACTATTTTCTGTTGTAAACCAATCGTTTTATGTTGTAAACCAATATGTGGCGGCCCCTTTTTTGCTAATAAATGCGAACTGCTCTTTGTTTCTCCGTCCTTCAATTTTAATTGTTTCCTTAATTACACTTGATGCCCACGATTTGCATGGGGCAGACCATATGCTATAATTCCAATTAGATTTTAGATTTCGCCCAATAAATATATTTTTAATTTAATTTTTACTTTTTACTGTGGTTGTAGATGTTGGCGGTATGACGTACGACTATTGTACGGTCGATCCGTACGGACTTGGCAGCGGAGTTATTTTTTTTTATATATAATTTATTGAATTTTCAATGGTCAAAAGCCTGTTGTGGTCAATGACCATATTAGAGAAACTCTGAGTAATTTTGAGGTTGGCGAAAAGCCAGATCAACCAATGGTCGAGATCACATAAACCTTGCTCTGATTGATACCAATGTGGCAAACAAACTTATTTGACAATTATAAGTGTTGGAGATTTGCAACTTCTGACAGTTGTTCTTCACAAGAAAGTACATGAAAACCCATCTACACCATTACAAAAGCCTCAGGAAGAGAAGTCAGCCCCACAGGAAAATAATAAAGTAATTGAAGACCTAGAACTAAGAAGTCGGCCCCACAGGAAAATAATAAAGTAATTGAAGACCTAGAACTAAGAAGTCGGCCCCAGACTGGCCAGATTAGTATAAATACAAGATTGACTCATTTCATTTGGACAGAGAACCAATTCTCCTTTCTGCAGTGCGCACAAGGCAGTTGTAGCTGCAGTTTTGACAATTTTTCTATTTCTAGGTCACTGGTTATCTTGGAGAGTGTTTCACACTTGGAGAAGCTCTTGCTTGGTTATTCTTGGTCATATTATTGAGGAGCTAGGTCTTGGTGATGCTAGTCTTGGGGAGGATCTTCTCTGTATTGTATTTTGGCTATTGATGGTGATGTACTGGTAATATCTTGGACCAAATTCTTCTATAGAAAAGTTGCTCGATTTTCTCCCAAGGTTGGGTTTCCCAGGATAAACTCTTGTGTTCTTGTGTCTACTGTGCATGGTTAATATTTCTAGATCTTGTTATTTCTGCTGCATTGTTATAGTTGAGATTTTCAATCTATAGTTATTCTATGATAACTGATGTATGAAAGTGAATCTTGTTATTAATCATAAGGCAATAACTATAAGATCTGAGAATTATAAAACAACAACAATAAGAATATCCAATTTAAGTAGGATAAAATAAGATAGTCCATTTAGGATGAAATAATATTATATTCAACAAAAATGTATAAGAAATAAGATGATGTATTACAATGACAATGAGGGCCATATATACCCACATAGGGGTGCCCCTTCATTAATAAACATGTCTTTTGGATAAGGCATGTCTTTTCATTATGATGTATTAATTATTATTATTTAACGATTATTTATATGTATTTATATATTCTATATATATTTGTGTTTATTACAAAGAGAGGTACATCTCATATAGATACATAGTGAGATTGTGAAAGTAACTCCTATAGCAACTCTATCAAAAGCATATAAGGATACAGATTTAAAAATCTGTCAAAAAGAACTATAAGAAATGGTATAAGTATATGATAAATGCATAAAGTTGAAACCATGTGCAAATTGCTTAAATTGTACACTATATTCCATCAAATATATATGGAAGTACAAAATTTGTAGTTGGAAGTATTTATGAAGAGTAAGTGAAGAGTCAAGTGAGAATTACAAATGGCATGTGAGTTAAGCGGAGTGGTATTTACAAATAGAAGGTGCAAATATAAATCCACAATGTAATAAATGATCCACTTTTCACCTTGTTACCTCTCAAATTGTACTTGATGATAAAATCCCTAACCCCCAAGGCACAACCCAAGAGGGAACTACTAAGATGGTCACCACTGTCACCTAAGTAACCTATCCTCTTCACTTTAGGTCATCTCTCCTCCTACTTAAAGGGGGTATCTCGAATAGGGTTACTAAAGCTAAGCAATGAGGCACAAGGTGATGTGAGAGTAGCTTTAGTAAAACGATGTTTTTGGTATTTTTAGGATATAAAGGAGGCGATGGGAGGAAATAGGGATTAGTGCCAAATCCAACAAAGGCAACGAAGTCGAGGAGAATCTAAGGGGGTGTTGACCACCTATTTCAACTAGGGGGTCAACTCCATGTGCCATGAATATATGCACCATGGGGTGCTACCAAGTTAAAGACTTACTGGTTCTACAAGGCAGTTTTGGCCTCAACACGTGTTTTTTTAATTGGAATTTCCACTCCCCTATGTGGGATAATAATGTAATGGGTCTGCATGGATCATAGTTTAGGTCGGTTGCTTAGGACTTCATCATTAGAGGAGTTCCTTTCATCGAGTGTTTTTTTTCTTTAGGTTATTAATTTGGTCTAACCAGCCTTATTAATTTCCCTTGAGTTTTTCACTCCCACAATAATTTTCCAAAGTGGTGAAATGCGTTCTAATGGTCGAGCCCTATGGTAGCTAGTGTCTAGAAATATTGTAAATGACCATGTGGAATAGAGTCTTGCGGAATTTCATTGAGTCTAGATAGTTTTTATTTTTATTTTTTAAAATTACCCAGTGAATGGTAATTTTAATTAATTTTTGATAAAAAAATATAAAAACTAGGTCCTTGGGATTTTGATAGGGGTATTTGTGCTCAAAAGAAATGGAATAAGACCCCCTACACCCTTGGACCAAGTTTAAGCTCAATTGGACAAGTCTTGCTAGGTGTTTGTCCATGAGGAGTCTAAGTCAGTCCAAGACAACAATTTAATCGCTGGAATTGACAAAGTCAAAATTGTCAAATTTTGTAATATGAGCAAATTAATTAGAGAAAGAGTGAGAGAACTTACCCAAACCTATTCCTAAGCTATCCTAACCCTTTCCTAACTTTTACTTCACCCCTTCACCTAATCATTAATTTAAAACGTCTTTCCCCCTAGGGAAGTTGCACCCCCCTTCTAGAAGAATCTTTAGAAAATTAAAAAAATAAAGTAGTGGGGCCTCTTCTCTCCCTTGGTGCCTTCCTAGTCCCTCCACCTCATCCATTGACATTTCAATGCTTGCCAACTCATTCCAACTCATCTACCAAAACCCTAAGTGACTAAAACCCTAGGAAGTGTGTCTCCCTTCTTGAGATGCTCAATGATGCTATGAGATTGACACTTGGAGAGCATCCAAGAGGGGTAACTCTTGGCTCCCAAGTATAAATAAGAGCCTCCCCTTCCTCATTTTAACATGATCTATTCTCTTCCAAGGTTATTCTACCCAAATTCTTCCTCTTCTCCATTCTCTCCCACTCTTCTCACTCATTCTTCTTGCTCTCTCATTCTTTTCTCAAGCTTGTGGCAAGTATTTGCTCAAGCTTGCTTTCTAATAAAGAAATCTTTGGAGAAAATATTGGCATTGGGAGTCTTTTTGGTGTTTTGGATCTACATTGGAGGTAACTTGCATTTGGTTTTGTTGAGTTTTGCTTATAGATCTAGTGTAGGGTGTCCAAGCAAAGTATTTTGCTTGGATATATCTATTGTAGTATTGCCATAGATCTTACATGTAGTAGTTTCATAGTTTTAACAAAGTATTTTGTTAATATCATTGGATATACTCACCCCCTTTGTTTATCTTGTAGCTTAGTCTCTCATATTTGCAGGTTACGAAGGGTTGAGAAAGAATAATTTCAGATCTGTAAATTATCTCTTCACCCACTTATTTTCCGCTTAAAAATTTATGTTATTATCTATCTATTTCCTCTAACACTTTGGGTACATTTTCTGCTCTTGAATAAGCTCTCTTTCAACACATTATTTGCTGCCCTAAAGGTTAAAAATTTTTGGTATTCACTAACATAAATTTTTTGAAGAATTTTGGTGTTTTTGTAGCATTTCCAACAAACATTAGCTTGCTGATTTTCTGCAGGTTTTCACTCAAAATAGGGAGGAACAACCCATTTGGGGCCATCTAAAGTCAAGCAAACACCTCCCAAGTTGGGGTAACAAATATCCACTCCCGTCTCTCTCTAATTCTCATTGTAATCAAGCCCAAGGGAGTCCAAAGGGCTTGTGCAACTGAACCAGTGAGGGCGCAAGTCAGAGGGAGGGTTTGTGTAGCTGCACGAGATTAGAGCTCATATTGTAGATCCCTTCCGACCCAATTGAGATCTAGCCGAGGCGCATAGATTGAGCCACCTCCCATCAGATTCTGATGGTGGAATATTTTCGGGCACAACATTCAACCATCTAGGGCTTAGCTCTTGTGGAAGGACTGTTGGGCTTATAGACGGAGTATTAGATCAGATCTGAGGAAACCCCTCCGACCCAGTTCAGTATTAGCCAGGGCGATCATTTTGAGTCATATAACAACCGATTCCGTTGGGGGAATCATTTGGGTGCAGTCAGAGAGTCTAGGAGGTGCGCAGATCCCCAGTGGGTGAGATCCAGAGCCTTAGAGGACATATCTTCCATCCGACAGTCATTAAGATCAGTCTAGAGGCCAGGGCGCTTCTGTTGAGATAGTTTCCAGCTCATTCCGACGGTTATAGCCTTCTAGACTAGTTTTCCAGTTTGTAGTGGTTACCATGCTTCGCCAGAACTGCTGATTTTGCCGATCTATCCGTGCATGCATCAGATTTGCCTTCATCCTTTGGTCATGGGTATTTTGTGTTATTTGCTTGTATTCCAGTGACGATCCATGAGATCTAATTGATGACTATTTTCTATATTTCCAGTATTTCATTGTATTTCCCTGCTTAAATCTCATAATACATATTATTGGGCGGTTGTTGTTCCTTATTTCCACATGCATCATATATATACTGTTTAAACCATAATGTATAACATGCACATGCGACAATCACAAAACATCTCAAGCACATAACTAAAACGCATCCAGAAACCCCCAGAGTATCAGATCTGAAGATAAAACGCATCCAGAAACACCCAGAGTATTAGATCTGTGAGACAGAATAGTAGATCAACAGTAGATATCCAGATCAGCTAGATCAGGGATATTTCAGTGGTATCAGAGCTTTAGTCCTGCCAGCCTGTGACTAAAGACGATAAGTGCAGCAAAAGACCCAGATGGCCGTGAGCACGTAGGTGACGAATATGTCACTTACAATAGGCGCAAGGAAAGAAGGCCTAGGCCTAACTTTCCTCCTTTCCCTCCTAGCTCAGAGGAAGAGGAAGAGGCACACAGAGAAGCAGAGAGAAGAGCAGAGCGTGAGGCTGAGCGCAAGGCAGAGAGGATGCTAGGAGATTGATATGAGCAACTAGAGGGCATTTGTAAGGCCCCCATGGAACCAGAGGTGGCCTTCATGCAGGTCATCAATGATATGTTAGCTAGTCAGCGGACCATGTCTCAGTCCTTGGCACATATGGCTGATAGATTGGCTATGGTGGGCACCCCGGGTAGACAAGCCCCACATGCAGCATAGGGGAACTCAGGGGCAGGCAATAGACCCTAGTCACCCACTCGCACACACCTCTGCGAGTAGGATTCCCAAATCTTTGTTTCCCAATTTCCAGAGGGCACCCTTGGTAGTAGCACAACTGTCGTTAACACAGAGACCACCCACTCATGCAGAGGACATTGCAGAGTATCGGAGGGAGTTTGCAGCATTGGGCCGTGACTTCCATCAGGACATGACCCTAGTCGAGTATTGTGGACTCAGACTCAAGAACCGCCCCAGAGAGCCACAGAGAAGAGGGCCACAACAACAGCAGGGGAATAACATTGATTTCATCTGGAAAGTTGGTAAAATCACCATACCTTCTTTCGACGGATCATCCAAATGCATTGCCAGAGCTTGGGTACAGAAGCTAGACACCTTCTACAAGCTCAACCAGATGATCGAGACAGAGGCCATCAGTTTCACTACCTTACACTTGGAGGGTAGGGCACACGAGTGGTGGTATCATGGATTGGTGACATTGGGCCACAGTCACATCACCTCCTACGGGGAGTTCACAGAGAGGCTCATGGACAGATTTGACAGGAGGGATCCAGAGATCCAGTTCAGAGATAGCCCAGTTGAGACAAATTGGCACAACAGAGGCATTCATCTCAGAGTTTCAGCGGGTAGTAGTGGCAGTGACAGATATATCTGAGCCCTGGCTGATCATGTTATTCACAAAAGGGCTCACAAAACCCTTGAGAGGATGGGTGAAGGCATACCGACCTCACACCTTGCAGGATGCCATCCTACGCACTAGAGATTTGGCGGACTCAGTGCCAAAAAATAAACCCTTTTCCAAACCCTTCCTACCACAGAAGGATTGAGACTGACAACCATTCTAGAGAGAATGGAAGGGCAAGGAGAAGTTGGATGATGAGACGAAGCTAGAGCTTATGAGGAAGAAGCTTTGCTTCAACTGCAGAGATCCTTGGGTCCCAGACCACAGGTGCATGGGCAAGGGAGAGATTCACTATATTGAGGTGGCAATAGACAGTGTGGACAGTTAGGAGGAGGAGCAGGACAATGGATCCACGAGCTCATAGGAGGAGTCAGAGCAAGTGGAGGAGCAACCTCCCCGTAGACCACCGACATCGTCAGGGCCCCACCCACCGGTAGTTCCACAGCCTCCTGAGCAGGCTAGTAGACGAAAACTAGCAAAGGGAGGAGTCATAGCGACCCTTTCTGTTGTTCCCAGTTATGACACCCTTCAGATTAGAGGGACTATTAAGGGGCAACCTGCAATCGCCCTGATAGTTGGTGGGGCCACCCACAATTTCATCGACGGTTCATTGGTATCGAGACAGGCCATTCAGAGAGAGGAGTTTGAGGGATTTGATGTCGCAGTAGCAGATGGCCATACAGTGGAGTGTCTAGACAGAGTTCAGGACTTGGAGATCAAGTTAGGCAACTACACCGTGAGAGATACATTTTATGTGGTTGACCTAATAAACACAGATGTGGTTTTGGGAGTCTAGTGGTTGATCACCTTGGATAAAATCTCTACCAATTACAAGACCTTGGAGATGGGATTCAGAGATAGCGACGGGAAGAGGGTTATCCTGAGGGGCATGTGTTAAATTTAAAGCAGCTGCAAGAGCCATTCTCCGGGAGGATGGCAAAGACCCTAGCTGAGATCTAGGGCCCCCAGTCCACTCTTGGGGATTTGGTCTAGGACCAAATAGTCAGTGCCATGGAAAAAGACCCTTGTTAGGGCCCCCAGTATATGACTGGGGTTCTTGGTCTGGGACCAAGCAGTTAAAAGCCACTAGATATGTCTAGGGCCCTTGGACATGGTCCAGGGTACCCATGCCTAGGGCATGGGTTGATCCTTGGTCTTGTACCTTGGTGGATAAGACCCTTGAGAGGGCCCCCAGTATATGACTGGGGTTCTTGGTTTGGGACCAAGCAACAAAAGACCCCTGAGAGGGCCCCCAGTAGATGACTGGGGTTCTTGGTCTAGGACCAAGCAGTTAAAGCCCCTAGATATGTCTAGGACCCCTGGAAGTGTCCAGGGTACCCATGCCTGGGGCATGGGTTGATCCTTGGTCTTATACCTTGGTGGATAAGACCCCAGAGATGTTCTAGGGCCACCTGGTCCTTGATCAGGTGTTTGTTGGTATGTGTCCTCCTTGAAGGTAGGCATGACCACATGAGGGATGTATCCCATATGCAGTGATGATAAAATCAAATAGGGTCACTTTGAAAATGAATGGACAAGTATTGCTACCCAGTCACTCAGTCACCCTTGCCCAAACCCTCTTCACCCTTGCTTGTGTTTATTTGGGGTTTTGTATTAAGGGTCAATGTGAAAGGGTTAATTAAAGTTTAATTTATAACATGTTTAATTAATATTTATATTAATTAAATATGTTAATTTCTTAATATCACTTTAATTATTATGTTTTCAATTACCCCTAGTCTAACCCCTAGCCTAGTATAAAAAGAGATCTACCCTCCTCTTTTTCAACACACATTCTATTATGCTATTTGTGCTATTCTTCAAAGGTAAGCGGATCTCTCCTTYCTTTGTAGCGGCCCATTTTGCATCTGTTGGTGAAGCCTTTCTGTTGTGGTAGATCAGCCCTTGGGGTGGCTCGGCCTTGTTGTTTTCTGTTGTGGTAGATCAGCCCTTGAGGTGGCTCGGCCTTGTTGTTTTCTGTTGTGATAGATCAGCCCTTGAGGTGGCTCKACCTTGTTGTTTTCTGCTGTGGTAGATYAGCCCTTGAGGCTCTCTTTATGGTGGCTCGGCCTTGATGTATTTTGCTGTGGTGGTGGCTCGGCCTTGATGCATTTCTGTTGTGGCAGTTCGGCTCTTAAGGCTCCCTTTGTGGTGGCTTGGCCCTGTTGCTTTTGTTGTTGCAGATCGGGCCTCCTCCTTGTTTGGATCATGGCCTCTCCCACAGATCGGGCCTCCCCTTGTTAGATCTGGCCCTCTTGAGCAGGCCGTGGCCTCCCCTTGTTAGATCTGGCCCTCCTGAGCAGGCTGTGGCCTCTCCTTGTTAGATTTGTCCCTCCTTGAGTAGGCCGTGGCCTCTCCTTGTCAGATCGGGCCTCCTTCTGTATTGCATGTGACCTCTCCCTCTCAGATCTGGCTTTTATTTAAACTAGCCGTGCCCTATGACTGTATATTTCATGACAGCCGTACCCCTTTGACACGTGTGTGTTTTCTGCTGGAAAGTTATGTGGGTACTAGGGTTTGATCACAACATCTTCTGTGTGGTGTTTTTCTTCTACTGGTGGCAAGAAAGTCTTTTCATCTTTTGGCAAGGATCTAACCTATTGTTGTTGCAGATCGGGCCTCCTCCTTGTTTGGATCATGGCCTCTCCCACAGATCGGGCCTCCCCTTGTTAGATCTGGCCCTCTTGAGCAGGCCGTGGCCTCCCCTTGTTAGATCTGGCCCTCCTGAGCAGGCTGTGGCCTCTCCTTGTTAGATTTGTCCCTCCTTGAGTAGGCCGTGGCCTCTCCTTGTCAGATCGGGCCTCCTTCTGTATTGCATGTGACCTCTCCCTCTCAGATCTGGCTTTTATYTAAACTAGCCGTGCCCTATGAYTGTWTATTTCATGACAGYCGTACCCCTTTGACACGTGTGTGTTTTCTGCTGGAAAGTTATGTGGGTACTAGGGTTTGATCACAACATCTTCTGTGTGGTGTTTTTCTTCTACTAGTGGCAAGAAAGTCTTTTCATCTTTTGGCAAGGATCTAACCTATATGGCAGATTAATGACCCTAGATTTTGCTGAGCATAAGTACTAATGGAATCTCATCTCTAATGTGTGTTTGCATCTCCTTCATGGTAAGTCTTCAAGGTAAGTGTCTTGTTCATTGGCTCAATTCTTTATTTATCTTAAGGTTTAATATGTTTGAGATTTGTTCCTATCTTGTTTAGATCTGATGTATATCAGACCCTGTTATACTTAGATTAGTTTGTGTTTGACATGTATAAGATCTATATCAACTTTATAGTCTAGATCTAGATACTGATCTACATCCTCTTTAGTTTACATCAGATGAATATTGAATATACACTTTCATAAACTTATTGTTTCTCCTTTATGTTTCAAGCAGTGTTTGTTTACTGTTTTGAAGATGAGACTAAATTTCTATTCTAACTGAATTTTGAAAAAGGACTACTGTTCTGCATTACTTCTCTATTTCTAACAGCTTGTCGACAAGAGTACCCCAGACAGTCTCAACCAAGAGGATGGAGAGGATCTTCAGGCATGGGGAGGCAACATTTGCCATAGAGTGCTTGATAACTACACGGAAGGATTCCGAGGGTCGAAAACAGTATCAGACAAAGATCAGGAACTTGTTGGGACAACATCAACAGGTTTTTGGGTCGATTCTACTAGGAAGACCGTCGGATAGGGGATTTGAGCATACCATTGAGTTGGAGGAGGGGGCCAAACCCATGATCACCACCCCTATCGTCATCCTAAGAGGTTCAAGGATGAGATAGAAAAAACAATCAAGGAATTGCTGGTGATGGGACACATCAGGCCTAGTAGCAGTCCATTTGCCTTAGTCCTGAAGAAGGATGGTACCATGAAGATGTGCATCGATTACCGGGCCTTGAATAAGAAGACCATCAAGAACGATATCCTATCCCTCGCATTGTGTAATGTTCCCAAGCCAATATGCCAGGAACATCACGGTTTTGGGTGTATTTTTAAACTTTTTCTGGTTGTGGCATTTTGTCAAACACTTTGCCTATTATTGTCTCTTAGGTTGCGTTAGGGTTATACTGATGAGTTTTAATGTGTGTTTGCAGCAATAATCAACATAGATATAGTAATGGAACATACCTCAACCATATGCAAGACCAACAATTTAGTAGACAACCCAAAAATGCCTTAGATCTGATCTTATTCATAATAGTAAGAGAACCTGATACAATGAAGATGCCGATCTGGAATGCTCAACAGATGGATCCAATAACATAATAGGAGCTGCTACAAAATGTTCCAAGAAGACGCTATAAGCCTCCAAAGGCTGGATACACGATGAAGACTGAATACAAGTAGAGATCTAGGCTGTATGCAATACCAAACCCCCAACTGGAAAAGCCACACTCTAGTAGAAGACTGAAACCCTCAATAATTCGGCCCAGCTGAAGAAGCCCCCAAATGATTCCAATGAAGATGCCAAACTGTAGATCGGGATGTGTAGAATCCCCTCCTAAAATCTCAAACCGAAATACCAATGACTGCTCCTCCAAATGTTGAATCCTCAAGTGGAGTTGCGCCCTCTTGAAAACTGTCAAACCCTACAATTTCGGCTCTGATGAAGGAGGCCTCCAAATGCCCTAAAACTCGCTAGAAAGGTAGATCGGGACACTGCAAGTCACTGGGTGAAGTCTCAGGGTCAGATATGAAGTATAACCCCTCCAAACTGAATAGATTTGAATCTCAAAAATGCTCTCCTCTCCAATTCGCCCCAATGCTCTAGGGAATCATCTGAACCGTAAAACTCTCTCAAGAGGCACTAGAAATCATGGCTAAGGCCCTGCAAGTAAAACCCAAATGCTCAAATCTCCAAGAGCCCTCTCAAACTCCTACAATGAACCTTCCTTCAATGAATGGTGCGCCCCTGTTGTTGGAAACCTCCAATGGTGCACCCTCCTTCTCTTCCTGTGCCTGTGGCTGGTGTAGAACCCTCCTGCACTGAGTAGATCTGAACTAGAATGGTGTGGGAGAGTATTGCATCTCTGAGACCAAGCTTGGGACAAGCTAGGTGGAATCTTTCACCACCGAATCATCCTCTAGGGTTTGTTAAGTCAAAACCCTCAAAACCCCCAAGGTATGGGCTCTCTAGCTAGAAGCCAGATATCAAAATGATAAACATACATGAATGAATGAGAGAATGGAGGCCCTTGCCTCTTCTTTATACTTCATGCATCCCCTTGTCTCTCCAAAGTGACTTTTCTTTTTTAATTATTAATTAATTAATTAAATCACTTTAATTAATTAATTAACCTTTTTACCTCTGAAAAGCGTTTTATTTCTCCTCGTGGCTTCCCTAGCCACTAAAAGTCACTTCTCACCATCCTATCCTGTAGTGTTGCTCCTCCCGATTCCAATGAGCTATTACACTGAGAGGTTCCCTGGCCACTGAAAGTCACTTCTCACCATCCTATCCTGTAGTGTTGCTCCTCCCGATTCCAATGAGATATTACACTGAGAGGATACTGAAGAATGATAGATGTGGCTGAATAGCATCCAAAATACAGTAGAAGAGAGAGATATAGGTCATCCTGAGCCTCCAATAGATGCATGCAAAGAATGACAAGATCAATCTCTTTCCCTTCCTCAAATATGATTACTCTCCCAACTGAGTTGCGCCCTCACTGGCTGAAGCACACCCTAGTAATTCACATGGGCTGGATAAAACCCCCAAACTCCAAAACAATGCCGAACCCCTGAAGGATGTGAGATGGCTATATTCTTTGATGAATTTCCCTGGCTTTAGCTGCAGATCTGAGCCCCAACACTCTGAATCTCTATGACCAAGTGCGCCCTCCTTCAGAAAACATGCTTAGCTCTGAGAATAAATAAATATGGAGTGATAAACCCCCAAGGAATGGTGAGGAAGGTCACTCTAGGGATGGAAAACACTCCTGTAAAAAGATGCTCTCCAGATCCAATGTCCTCTAGCCAAATCAAACCTCTTCTTCTTAGACAGTGCGCCTCAATTCTGCAGAAACCCTCAAGAATGCGCCCTTGCTCCACAAATAACTATTGAAACTGATTTGAACTGGACAGAATGGTGAGGGTGGAATCTTTCACCACCTTGGCCAAGCTTGGACCAGGAAAGGAGGGATCTTTCACCTTTGTGCTGATCTCTAGGGTTTATCTAGTCAAAACCCTCAAAACACTTATGCTGCTAGAGCTCAAACTGCAAATAGAAAATGATCAAGAATGAAGAGTGAGGCGCCCTCCTCTTATTTTGTACTCCAACATTCTAATTTTCACTTAAGTTATTTGATTGGCTTCTAAGGTTTATTTCTTTACTTTCTCATTATAGCCAATTAGCTTTTATTTCCTTTTTAGCCAATGTCACTATAATAATTCGACTTTAACACCTTATTTGGCCCCCTTAGTCCCTTGTTTATGAGACTATAGCCTATGGGGAACAACTAAGCTACTAAGTCCACCTGATCTTGGTCAAATAGAAGGGGATCTTACATCCCTCGAGTTTCTTTATGTTGTCATGTATGATGTTATATTTTATAACCTATGTTATCAAAGCTTGTTCCTGTCCTGTTTGCTCCCACACCATAAACTTTTCCAGTAAAGAAACTATTACAGAATTGTTGGGAAATGGTCCAGAAATGCTTCTCAGCTATTTCCTGGAAGGGAACTTTCAGAAAACATTTTTGTGTCAATTTTTGACAATTTCTTGTACAAAAGACGAATTTATGGCTTCCCAAAACAATTTTTACTCTACTGACTAGTTAGCTCTTCTTTTTGCTTTCCGTAGAGTAGTTTTAGGAGTTGGTTTCGCACTCTCACTGTGTATTTATGCTGGCTATACTTTTGAGTCACGTGGATCAACTTTTTGTTCATTCGCTGGACATTTAGAAATCATCTTATCTCATCTTGTTCATAAGTGGCATGGGACGTACCAACAAGTACAAACAGAAGAAAAAAGAAAAAACATGAATAACATGGGAAAAGACTGACTAGCATAAAATCAAAATTTGGATATGCTGTTAATGAAAAGGTAGAATTTTTTTTTAATATTTATGAATATTAATAGTTGCAGATACATACAATGTTTCTCTGTTTTCTAAACTTTTCATAGGGGCATTTCCAGTAAACTGTATCCATTTTGGGAAAGCAAACCCATTTCTTCATTTTAGGTGAAACTTTAAAATGCGTTTCTTATGTTCAAGTTCTAACTTCTCATACATATATTATGTTTTTACATATGTGTAATTTGTTGTATTCTCAAACCTGCAAACTCAGATTTTGACATTGCCAAACTGAAAGTGGCGCCTGAACTCTATACTATACTTGCACCCTTAAAAAATTTCAAGTGCTTTTCTCGAAAGGTTGAGAAATTTGAATATCTAATTAAATGGATTGCTGGTCATATATTGAAGGAATGAAACCTCTTTAGGAATACTAAAGAAATCATTTACACAATCTTCTTTTCTATAGAAACAGTACTGTGAATTTAGAAAGCATGCAAGAAATTGAGAAATTTGAATATCAGATCAATTGATTTACTGGTCATATATTGAAAGATGAAAGATTGGAACCTCTGTTAGTAATGCTAAAGAGACCATTTATGCAAACATCTTTTCTATAGAAACTATACTTCGAAAGCATGCAGGAAAATAGAAATTAGTGGAGTCATGAAATGCAAGTAGAGAACGCAGAACTGTTACTTCTGGAATTCAGATAGGATTCATAGAAATTGTACATGGCAGTTTGTGTGATTTTGTCTCAATTTTTTGGTTGGGTTTGCACAGGATGTTTGGAAACCGTGTGCCACACATGCTGGAGAATGACTACACGCCCCATTCAGCTATTGACATCTTTGTGAAGGATCTGGTGTGTTGTAAAGATCGGGGATTAGAAATAATTAGTTCTTCTTGTGGACTAAATCTTTTCACTACGCACGTAGTTTTATTAACTCTTTTTTTCATTTGCTTGTGCATGAAGGGAATCGTGCTTCACGAGTCTAGAGGACTAAAGATTCCACTTCACATCACGGCAGCTGCACATCAACAGTTTTTACTAAGTAATGATTCTTTATACACAGTTGTAGGATTGTGGAAGTACCATGCAAAGATTGCAAATCTGTTATTGAATTTGATTTGATTAGTTTTCTATGCAGTAGTGACTCGCAGTTCTGAATCTTTTAGTATAATCCTATGTTTAGATCCTGAAACATGACATTGAATGTATTAATAAGGAATTAATATATATGGAGATAGTACCGTATATGCCAACTAAATTATCAAAAATTTGGTCCCATGGCACAACTTAGTATTACACGTCTAGTATAATAGGGCAATTTTGGCTAGACAAATGTCATCCCACAGTGTTCCAGCGTAGCTTAAAGATTTATTATAAAAGGCACAGACAGCGTAAAAAATAAGAAAGGATAGACATATTACTCATTGATAAAAGGCTAAGACATATTCATCATTCAATAACATTTGTACCAAACATTAAATAACATCTGTACTAGACACTAAATGACAATTGTATTAGACAATGAATGACAATTGTATCAGACATTAATAACAACAATAAACTCATTAAACGACTATATGTCCCAAGTACTGGAAATGGGAAATGGGAGACAGCAAGAAATGGGTACAGCAAGGGCACAATAAGCATTGGGAACTTGTAGTAGACATCTTTGGAAACCAGAAGATAGGATAAGATAAGATGATTTTTTTAATATCCAAAATGACCAAAGAATAGGTCAGTGGGAATAGAAAATTCAAAATACATCTAGTTAACATTGGAAAATGGATGTGTTGCAATCACTTCTAAATGCTAAAATAAGGAAAGATACAAATGTAAGTGCACTAAGTGAAAAGAAATACATGAGAAAGGGTGAATTGAAATTGTAAACCCTACTGAACATTTGAGATAG
>JASDQU010505613.1:23896-35954 GCA_032191745.1 Picea mariana | reverse complement strand
ATATATACAAAAGTAGGTGCACTGGCCTTTAACATCTAGGCCCTCCAACCTAACTAAAACATAACCATCCTGGCTTATAATAACTGGCTCACCAGCCTATAAAACATAGCATGAACACAAAGGCTCATTGGTCTCACAATTTCATGCACTTAAGATGCTACACATGGTATCCTGGAATGTGCACACTTCATCATTTTACTGCACAGTACAAGTGCGCACTATGCCATGAGATGTGCATACAAAATGATATCGAACAACTCACAAACTTGAGTACATTTTCATTTACATTAAAATTGGGTTCAGCCTAAAGGATATTACAATCCCCTCCCCTTATTTATGCATTGTTCTCAGTGCATCATGTACCCATATACAACAAAATTTCAAAAATCATCAAAAAGATGTGGGTATTCTTCCCGCATTGCATCATCATGCTCCCAAGTAGCGTCCTCAGGACCGTACCAAGTCCATTGGACCTTTACAAGCCCTATGGCTCGATTCTAGAGTTATTTGATTTTTTCGTCCAGAATGCGTACTAGATGCACTTGAAAAGTTCCTTCTTGTTCCACTTGAATCACATTCCAATCAATAACATGATTAGCATCAGGTATGTATTTCTTGAGTAATGATAAATGTAATACATTATGAATAGACATAAATACATGAAATGCAATCATATAAGCTACTGGACCAATCCTCTCTAGGATTTAAAATGGCCCACAATAGCTAGCTGGCAACTTTGAACAATTTCCCAACTTCAAGGAACTTTTGTTGGCTTTCACTTTCAAGAATACATGATCACCCACTTTAAATTCCCTGTGAGTTCTTCTCTTATCAACATAGTTTTTCTTCCTGTCTTGGGTAGCTTTTAATTTTTCTTTTATTTTTATCATTTGCTCCTCCATTTCCCTGAGCAAATCTGGCCCAACCACTGCTCTGACTGTTGGGTTATCCCAACTTACTAGTGTGTTTCACTTTCTTTTATAAAGTGCTCATCTTTAGAGATGCTTGGTATCCATTGTTATAATAAAACTCTACCAAGTGTAGGTAGTATTCACATTTTTAGAGATGCTTGGTATCCATTGTTATAATAAAACTCTACCAAGTGTAGGTAGTATTCACATTTTTATGGTTTATCCATCACATACATCCTTAACATATCTTCAATCACTTGATTTACCCTCTTTGTTTGTCCATATGATTTTGAATGATAAGCTATACTAAAATTCAAATTTGTTCCAAGTCCATTAAATAATCCTTTCCAAAATTTTGAAGTAAATTTTGGATCTCTGTCAGACACAATTGTGTTTGGTATGCCATGTAATCTGGCAATTTCCTTCATATAAACATCAACAATGTTGGCTTCCTTGTGAGTGAGCTTAACTGGAACAAAATGGGAAGCATTAGTAAGCTTATCCACCACTACCATGATATAATCATGTTGCTTGTTTGTTCTGGGCAGTTTGGTCATGAAATGCATTGTTACAACTTCCCACTTTCAGTCAGGAATGGGTAATAGTTGTAGCAAACTAGTTGGGTGTCTATGCTCAGCCTTTACGTTTTGTCATTCCAAACATCTGGCAATAAAATCAACAACCTCTTTCTTCATGCCTGGCCAATAATATTGGCTTTTGACAGCTGTAATAGTTTTATGATATCCTAGGTTCCCAGCATAAGTCACATTATGCATTTATCTCCATATCAGATCTTTCAATTCATTAGAATTTGGTACATAAATTCTTCCCCTGTACATGGGAATTCCATCATTATTTAGCTTATAGTCCTCAATTTTCTGTTGCAAATTACCTTGCTGTAATTTTGCCACTAATTCCTTGTAATGGAAATCTAATTTGGCAGCCTCTGAAATTCTATCTTTCAAATATGATTGGTACATGATAATGGTTGTAGCATGCAATTCATGCACTCTTCTACTGAGTGCATCAACCACATTGTTCTCTTTTCCATTGATATGTTTTATATCAAAGTCATATTCACTTAGAAATTCTAACCATCTGCTTTGCCTAACATTTAGAGTTGGTTGATGAAATAAATATTTCAGACCATTATGGTCTGTTCTTAGCTCAAACCTTTTATCCATGAGGTAGTGTCTCCATTTCCTCAAGGAATTCACTATGGCTACCAACTCCAAATCATGAGTGGCATAGTGTCTTTCATGCTCCTTCAACTTCCTTGATTCATAACATATAACAAACCCATTTTGAATGAGGACTCCACCAAGTCCTTCTTTACATGCATCTATTCTTACAATGAATTCTTCGTTTGGGTCTTCAATCCTTAGTGTTGGAGCACTTGTTAACAATTGTTTCAAGTGTTGGAAACTCTTTTCACAATCCAATGTCCATTGGAACTTCACACCCTTTATTTGCCAGGAAGTGATTGGGTGTGAAATCTTTGAGAATCCTTCAATGAATCTTCTATAGTAGCCTACAAGGCCCATGAATGATCTCACCTCTGTCACATTCTTTGGCGCTGACCATTCTCTAATGGATTCTATCTTCTCAGGATCCACTGTAATCCCCTCTTTTGAAATGATATGTCCCAAATAGTGAATCTGCTTCTGATAAAATGAGCACTTGCTCAATTTGGCATACAACTGATGCTCCCTTAACAATTTAAACGCCATTCTCAAATGATGCTCATTCTCTTCCTCTGACTTAGAATATATAAGAATTTCATCCAAAAATACAATGACAAACTTGTCTAAATATTCTCGGAAATACCATTCATTAAGCACATGAAAACAAATGGTGTATTTGATAACCCAAATGGCACCACTGTAGACTCATAATGACCATACCTTGTCCTGAAGGTGGTCTTGCTGATATCTTCCTCTTTAATCCTTACTTGATGGTATCTTGACCTGAGATCTATCTTTGAAAATATCCTTTCCTCCTTCAATTGATCAAAAAGATCATCAATCCTTGGCAAAGGATACTTGTTCTTAATAGTCACTTTATTCAACTATCTGAAATCAATCCATAATATTAATGTTCCATATTTATTCTTCACAAACAAGATTGGGGCACCCCAAGGTGACACACTTGGGCATATATACCCTTTCTTCAAAAGTTCTTCAAGATGCATTTGCAACTCCTTCAACTCTGGTGTACTCATTCTGTAAGGAGTTTTTGACATTGGAGCTTCTCCTAGCATTAAATTTATAGAGAAATAAATATGTMTCTTTGGGAGTAGTCCTGGTACCTCCTTAAACACATCTTCAAAATCTTCTAAAACTGCATAATCTTCCAAGTTTGTCACCTTATCTTTAGGTGTCTCTTCYATATGTGMTAGAAATATTTGATAGCCTTTTCTGTAACATTTCTTTAGTTGMAATGATGAAATTTCTCTTATGGTTACTGCCCTGGGAATTCCCTCCACTTCTCTTAGGCCCCTTCTTCATCCAAGCAAGTAAATTCCATGTTATGACAGTCTAGGATGGCATGATGTTGGTCAAACCAATCCATCTCAATTAGACATTCATAAGAACCTAAATGCAAGATYTTCAAATATGCCCTGGTGTTCAACCCATTCATGTCCATAAGACATGACTTAACCATCTCATTAACTTTTCTTTTAGCTCCTGTAGCTAGTTGCACCAACCAAGATTTCCCATGCTAGATTCTTGGCAAATGAAAAATTTCCACCATATTAGGATATATATAACTATGAATAGCTTCTGAATCATTTAAAATAGCAATGGTTTGGTTGTTGATCATACCTTCCACTTCAATCATATGCAACTAATACTCTATTTGCTTGTTTTCCAGGGCTGCATATATCCTTGGTGCATTTCTGTCCATGTCCTCCACTGTTTCAGCTTGCTTTACATTGTGCACAATCCTCCCTTTTTAACCTCAGTGAGGACAATCTATGAACATGTGATCTCCTTTACAACCCCAACATTGAATAGGTGGTTGCCTTGTCCTTTGACCCCCTGCCTCAATCGTTCTGGGTTCTCTAGGAGTTTGTTGTCCCTGAGTATTATTTCTGAATAATGGTGGCTTAGATCCCTTCTTCCTCTGATCCATCTTGAATTTATTTTTGTCTTCCCAATCTTTTTGGAAAGTTGGCCTTGCTTTCTGTTGATCATATAGGCACTTAGCTCGCCTTATGGTCTCCTCCAATGTCTTTGGATCCTCATACTGTATTTTTTCACTGACGAATGATGGAAATCCACTCAAATACCTCTGAATCTTAACTCTCTCATCCTTGATGAAAGAGACATACTTCAACAGTTCTAAAAACCTTCTCTCATATTCATCTATTGTCATACTTCCAAACTTGAGTTCAAAGAACTCTTTCATTTTCTTGTCATAGTATCTCTTAGTCAAGTATTTATTCTCAAAATACTACTTGAATTCCCTCCAAGTAGCACTTTTCTCTTTGATGTGTTGCACCTGCACAAGCTAATCCCACCACATGGATGTCTTTCCCTTGAGTTTATAGATATCAATTCTACCTTCTGCATGAGAAGAATAATTATGCAATTGAAAATACTTTCTCATGCCCATCAACCATGTCTCTACATATTCATCATTCTTGTGATCACCATCAAATGTAGGAGGTTTGATTTTTTTCATTTCTCCTTGTAGCTCATCCACCCCAGAATTCTTGTTCTTCCTAACAGGGGATGGACTTGAGCTGCTATGTTCTCTCTTATTGGAATGCCTCGGGGAGTGGTGGTGATGTTTCCTAACACTTTTGGATTTTCTTTTCTCATGAGAAGGCTTGTGACTTCCTGATTTTCTTGAGACACTCTCCTTTTCCAATTTATTTTCTTTTCTTTAAATTTTTAATGATTTCTACCATATTAACGTTTTCATCCTTTCCTTCTCCATGTCCATTGGAGTTTGTTCCTTCAATGCCCAAATGTACATCCATCCCTCTAATCTCATCTTCCTGACTGTAAGTCCCTTGTGCCTCTTTCATTAATCTGGAATCTAAGCTGATCTTGGAATGATATAATTGTTGTTAACTCTGCAAAATGTGCAGCCATCAAAACTTTGTCAGGCTAACTGTTTCAACAATTTCATGAAAATATGAACCATTTTGGTTCAATAATATATATCATAATTCTTTCTTTTGATTTCCTGGAAAATTGAATTCCCCAATCAATTTTCTAGGTGGATATTTAGATTCCACTTTCAAACACCTTTCCAACACCTTCTCCGATGCTCAATTCCAAGTCTTGAGCAGAAAGTTATGGTTATTTGAAAAATTGCCCATTAACGTTTCTGTCCATTTTTCAACTTGGTGCAACTCTGTGCTGTAAATATGCATTTTTGCACCCACTCCATTGGAATTTTTGTAGGAATTCAATTGGGTTTCCTCATATACATATTATGGACTCTCTTTCCAGGTTTCATCTCTTTTTGGGTTCTTGGCTGCTAGTTACATCTTGTTGAAGTTCTAGGCCAATATACCATCTTGTAACTGATATGCTATAGGTTCCTTATTTTCCATATTAAACACTTTTAAAATGCCCATATATCGAATTGAACTCTGGTATTTTCTTATATTGATCAATAGATTTCCATTGACTTCTCCTGCACCTCAATATGATTCCGGAGCAGAAAGTTATGGCTCTTTGAAGTTAGTGGGTTTTTAAAATTTACTCTTCACTGTTTGAGTTGTAACTTTCTCATAAAAGATCTGTTTGACGAACATTTTACACCATTAGAAATATCTCTCCAAGATATTTTGTTTGAGATGTAGAGATAGAGTGCACCTTCGGAACACTTTTGTCTCATGTTTTTTGAGTTGCTAAAAATGCCCTTAATGCCCTAAAAAACATGCTGCAAAAAGATGACGTTCAAATGATATAAAATGTCGCAGAAAATCACTAGTTTTTTGTTGTTGTTCACCCTTCAAACAACTTCACACACACAAATTTCAATCTATTCACCCATATTTACAATGTACAAAAACATCACAAGTTAAATCATGCTTCACGCACTTTAAAACCTTTGTGTATCACTGCTCTGCTGTGCCAAAATCTTGCGCGCAATTTTGTGTCGCGCGCCAATATCCACCACGTGCAGTTTTTGTACCGTGGGTTGATATTCTGGCCGCATTTCACTCAACGTGCTGCACCATGCCAAATTTTAGTATGCCCCACTGTGCATCCATACTTTGTGCGCACCATTCACTAATTTGTCATGCGACCACGTTTACCCACATTGCGCATGCAACTACCATACTCCATTCCGCTGTGTCAACATTGCGCACACCACGTGCACCATTATTATGTGTGTGCACACCACGCAATGATAATATTATTGTGAACCTTGTACACCAACATTTTTCTGTGTGGTGTTGAAATTTAGCGTGCACACCCACACACTAACATTTTTCCGCGCAGCGTCGAAATTTAGCATGCACACCCGCACACTAACATTTTTCCACGTGACAATGAAATTTAGCATGCGCACTAGCGCACCAATATATTTTCACGCAGTGCTGAATTTTACCTATCATATTCTTTTCACTGTGCATCATGCACTTTTAGTACGCCCACCTATGCACATTCATTTTTATGCGCATCAATTCCTTGTGAATTCCACTGCAGAAATTGGGGCTTTTGCTTAACGTTTTCCCCAATTTACCATAGACATTCTGCAACTATGAAATTTATTCAATTTCACCCCTAAAACACTAGTTCCTCCTCTGTAACAAAAAATCGTTGTGGGTTGACATTTCTGGAACTAATTTACCCAAAATTGTTTCACGAATTGGGAATTTTAATTACAAAACTCACTGCATTTATCATGGCTTCACTGTAAGTTCAAATTCGACCCATTCTAGATCCAAATTTGCTAGAACAAATATTAAATCGGGAATATCGCATCACTTGGCCGAATTTATCCATTTTCTCATGAATTTAACAACAAAAATTGGGTCTTTTCTCCAATTTCGCCCAGTTGCTACTACTTTTACCATAGACATTCTACAAACTGAAGTTTGGCCACTTCCAAATAATTCCTCTGTGAAATTTCGCTTCAAATCAACTGTCTTGGCCCATCCAAGATTAGTTTTGAAAACAAAAGCTCTGATACCATGTTTTAACATCCCTGACCATCCATGTTGGGCCATGCTATGGTAGAGAAATCTTACTATTCTCTCTGCAGAACATACTGTAACATACTCAACATCTAACTGAGCTATGCTAGATAAATTTTTCGAACTGCATGCATTTAAAATATATACACACAAAACTCTTGCGGAAGCATTATATATAAAATGTAAACAGACAAATATGTTATGTAAGCACACAAATAACAATGCAACATGTAAATTTATCACACAATTGGCACTTATCTTGGTAAGGATGTCACCAACTGCATGCAGACCTTCCACAAACCTCCCAACCTTAGACCACATTGTTCGTCACTCTCAACAGTGAGTCACACCCAAGCTAGGACTAAAATCCACCCAGGTAAATGGATTCCTAACCAGGCTAAAGTCTCATGGAAAATAAGAAATACTTTGTCTCAGGTGCCAACTCAACTAAAAACCTATAGTCCCTCCTTCCCCTCATGCCCATCCCACCCCAGGAATTGTGCCCCTTCTCTACTCAACAATCCTTTGGCTGCCCCACTTCCTTTCTGGGCTTCAGCAACAGGCTGGACAGGAAGTCTCAGAGCACTGTAGTTGGAGTTTAGCACCTTCAAGAAATGAATTCCCAAGAATTCTCTCACCCAGAGAATTGCTCACAGTCCTGACAACCTACCTCTTCAATATCCCACGGGCTTGAGAACCCGCTTATTCAGTCTAGCTCCCAAGCTAACTAGCTACATAAACAAGTATGGCTATGGATATCAGTTCAGGTACAATCATGAGGGTACGAAATATAGCTCAATGGTTGTATGCATGCTCATGGATGATTGACTGAATGAGTGAATGATGACAGGAATCATGGGAAGAATGATGGAAACGATGATGGAAATGAAATAATTCCCAACAATATGTATGCCTGTACCCAACTTGACACTTGTCATGTTGGGAGCTACTTTTTCCCACTTGTCCCCAACTTTAGAACTTAGGATACACTAACTATCCATACTTTATATTTAATAAATATTAATATAATATTCCTTTTTGGATTAAGCTCCCTAGCTTAGCCTTTTTCCTTAACTTTTACGCCCCTCCCATTCCCTAACTAGTGGAGTTTAGTCCCCCATCTCTTTTATCGTGTTCGTTCTACGTGCAACGATGAATTTTATATTAATTATGAGATATATACAAAAGTAGGTGCATTGGCCTTTAACATCTAGGCTATCCGGCCTAATCAAAACATAAGCATCCCATATTATAATAACTGGCTCACCAGCCTATAAAACATAGCATAAACACAAAGGCTCGCTGGCCTCACAATCACGTGCACTTAAGATGTTGCGCTTGGTATCCTGGAATGTGCACACTTCATCATTTTACTACGTAGTAGAAGCGTGCACTATGCCATGAAATGTGCACACAAAATGATATCGAACAACTCACCAGCTTAAGTACATTTTCATTTACATTACAATTTGTTTTGGCCTAAGGGATATTACAATCATGCTCTTCCTTCATCCGAGAATAAATCAATATGTCATCAATAAAAAAATGAACAAACCTGTCCAAATATTCAAGAAACACCCAATTAATCAAACTCGTGTATACCCTAGGAGCGTTCGTCAAACCGAATGGTAAAATTGTAAACTCATAGTGTTCAAATATCATCTTAAATGAGGTTTTAGGGATATATTTCTCTTTAATCTATAACTAGTGATATCCTGATCTCACGTCAATATTCAAAAACACCATCCCTCCTTTCATCTAATCAAATAAATCATCAATCCTTGGCAATGCATACTGGTTCTTGATTGTAGCTTTGTTCTTTTGATAGTAGTCAATGAAAATCCTCCATGATCCATCCTTATTTCTAACAAAGATCGTTGGATCACCCCATGATGATATTCTCAGACGTATCAGTTCCAAATCCAACAACTCCTTCAATTGCATTTTCAACTCCTACAATTCAGGCGTTGACATCGGGTAAGGTGTACTCACTATGGGTTCAGTTTCAGGTTTCATGTCGATTGTAAACTCAAAATCTCTTTCAAGTGGTAAACCTGGTAACTCTTCTAAAAATATGTCTACAAACTCTTGTACTACAGGAAGGTTTTCTAGTCCTTCCTCCTCTCCCTTTTCATTCAACGTTAATATTGCATATAGATTTCATCCCTTGCTGATAATCTTCTGCAATTGTAGGGAAGAATAAATCTCAAGGACACTCCTTGGTTTCTTCCTACAATCACTCTACTTTGTCCCAAATCATCCGTCAAACTTAATTATTTTGTCTTGCAGTTAAGTATCGCATCATGTGATTCCAACCAGTCCATACCAATCACTATGTCATAAGATCCTAAGATCATGAAATAAAGATCCACCGTCATTATAAAGTCTCCCAAGTTAATGCTACATCCTGTAACCTTTCCTCCAACCTTTTGTTTGGCACCGAATTCCATCTCTACGTACTTGAACTCATCCTACTCGACTGCCTTTACCTTAATTCTCTTCAGCGCTACACTAGAGATAAAGCTCTTTGTAGCACTTGGATCTATCAATATACTATAATTATTGTCTACAATTGTACCTGATGTCTCTAACATAGTAGAATGGCGATCATCCTAGCAGTTGTTCATCGCTACATGTATCCTATGGGCCTTGCCCAAATCTCCAACGATAATGGGTCCAGATGATTTGGCCGCTCTAGCCTTCTCAATCGGACAATCTCGTTGGTAATGTGGCTCACCACATGTCCAACATCCATTCTTTGGTCCAATGTTCCTAGTCCCTAAAGTAGAATTTATTGGTCTAATATCCTCTGACCTTGATGTGTTCTGTTGAACAAGCCTAAACTTCTATTGCTATGGACAACAGTGTTGTTGTTGTTGTGGTCCTCTCTAAGGAGTCCTCTGTTGAGGACTCTTTCGCCATGGTGTCATGAAGATAGGTCCTCTAGGTGTATCTCAATGCCCTAAATCTTGTCTGGCTGGTGTCTCATGCTACTGCACTCTTGGTGTTGCTGGTACACTATGTTTAGAAGGAGTCATGCCCTGACCCCCATTGTCCAACTCTTCCTCAACTATGAGGGAATTATTGTTGGCAACCATTTCACATTTTTATTCTATCCTTATAAGCTGCCTACACAAGTGTTTTGGAACCCTTGATTCTCATCGCAATCTTTTGAATAAAACAACACTATTATCTTGCTCATTTCCACACCTGCCTTTTGTTCTCGTTTTCACTACTGCAAGCATGAAAAACTTGGTTCAAAGTCATGTCAATGGCATTAAAATCGTAACTGGATTATTATGGTTACTCTTGTTTATGTGGTCGTCTCATCTCTAATTCAATTATGGTCACACAGTTGGCAAGAGACCAAAACCTTTACTCATTTGGCATTTTTTTTGTTGTTGTTAATATGACTTCATTTTTATAAGATTGTGATGGTATTCTAATGATTGTGATCGATTCCTTGATTCAATGGTGGTTTGATGTTATATTKTTTTTGATCGAATTCAATGGTTTCATAACAACRCATTAACATTGTGATTAGACCTTTAGTGCAATGGTTTCATACAAAGCATACATTTTATGATCGAATCCTTGGTGCTATATTCGAAACATTGTTTTGTTTTTAAATCATGCAAACACTATTGTTGTGCAAATATTCGGGTCGACTTATCATAGTTTTCAATGGTTGTTTTATTGGCATTGTTTTTTAACAATAGTGATTTGAATCACCATAGTGTCATCGATTGTACATTTTGATATGACTGTTTTGCATGGATTGTTTCACTCCACCACCCTCGCACACTTAGGAATTAATGCATGCCTTCTATCTCGAGTTACCTCTGTTAGTTTTGGGGAAATATCTGAGCTTACATCCTGGGTATACCCTGTCCAAACCCCTATCCTTTTACCCTTCTTACTGTGTGTTCTGTCCTATGGAAATTGTGGTGCGCATAGAACCTAATGGCATTCAAACGTTGCTCCTATTTGACAATGCTTGTGAGGATTTGGAGAATAGTGGCTGGTTGATTTTTATCCAAAAAATTGAGGGTTTGAACCTCGCAGTAGCCCAACAGTTTTCCCTCATGTTCGACGGATGCAGGGCTAAGGTCGGCGATATCCAACTCAAGATAAATGAGGAATTCCTCAGCTCAGCTACACGCTTACCAGCTAAAGGACAGAGGTGGTTTAAGAGTTAAAAAGTGGATGAGGTGCCATGGCCGCTCCTATTCACATCGAGGAAGATTGTCACTTGTGACAGAGGTATGCCTGTCACTTCCCTTAAGACCAGGTGGCATGATCTATTAGTAATTGTTAAGAAATTCATGACTTGCGAAGGTCGTTATGGGTTAGTGTTTCTTTATCATCTCAGGTTGCTTATGGATTTTATAGACTACCCCCTGAATATGCCTTACTACCTCCTACGCAACCTGTATAAAATGTCCAAGTGATTTAAGCGTGAGAAGGATGATAGCAACCTTTTCCATCACTGCTTGATCAAATTCATTATCGTTCATCATTTGAATCTTAGTCGTGATTGTTGGCAAGCCTTCCTATCAAGGAATGGCTTTGCCACTCTCGAATGTGTTCAAGTGGACAAGGTTGTGGTCACCGAAACCCTGGTTGGGCCAGCTGTGCCACCTCCTACCCTTCTACCCCCTGTCAAACCCTCGAATTGCCCCAACATTTACCTACTCGATACCATGGTCGACCTGTGTTCTAAAGACAATACTAAGACCGTCAAGAGGCCTGTAAGGAATAAAGGCAAAGGTGATAGTAGTGTCAACAGTAAGGGAAATAAAAATTCACGATGGATATCTAGATGTGCTCGAAACAAGCCCAAATAGAGCACTGACCAGAAGCCTATTCTCTTGAGCGAGGATTCAGACTCTGAGATTGAACGCTTCTTGGTTGAGGAATACACTTACTCTCATGGCCTCTATTCTGTGGAACACTATAACTATGTTTCCAACCTACCCCC
>JASDQU010505612.1:19861-33257 GCA_032191745.1 Picea mariana | reverse complement strand
AGATCTAGTATTAGGACCATCTTATCTCATCCCATATTGTGTTCTTAAGTTTATATATTGTAAAGGAGGTTTCCCTCTCGAAGTGGACTGAATTTTATTGGTTTCTTATCAATTTTAAGGCATTGGGTCATAACATTTGGTATCATAGCTCAAGGTCTTGGGGTTTCGTTGTTGTATCTGAGACACCTTGGAATTTTTGCTATAAAATTTTTTATATGATGTTTCAGAAGAAACCCCTTGGAGGATATTTAGTAGTTAAATCAAGGTACATGGGGTTCAAATTTTATCCCCTGATTCCTTGTATTTTCGGAGATATAACCTTCTTAAGATAGGGTTTTGGAATCATATTGAATTTAGTCATCGCGGAATTTTCGCTATACAATTGTTTTTGTGACGTTTCAGACACTAAAACCTGGAGGATATTCATAGAAATTATCAAGGTATCTATGATAAAAATTTAAGCTTTCGTTTCATCCTACTTTTGTAGATACACCCTGTGTAAGATAGGGTATCTGACTAGTCATATTAACTAGTCTCAAATAGGTGTTACAGGTAAAACAGTGATATCTTCTTCAGTGAGTATCCAAATTAAGTGAGACTAGTTGCATTGGACAGTGTACAGTATTTAGTATTTCAAGTGTAAGTTTCGGAATCAAATATCATATATTGTGCTCTTGGCACGCTTTACAAGTACGCTCTCCTGGAAGGGACAAAAATCAGCAAGGTGTGGGGAAGTTACCATAACTTCCACTCAACACATCCAATTTTGATCAGACCTGTGGCATTGCATAGAGGACATATCATAGAACTATAGAATAAAATTTCAGACCCATAAGGGACAAAATTTTAGAGATACACCAGAAGAAAGGTCAGCCAAGAGGACAAACTCCAAATTAAGGTTTTTAAAGGTACATAACTTACAATTGGCATAATTATTTTTGGAATATTTGTTCCGGGTGATTTGAAATTTGTGATAAATATAGAATAGAGGAGTATTATTATTATTACTCCATATGGGTCCCAAAAACGTGAAAACACCTATTAAACCTCCAGAAGTCTCATCTATGACTCAAGAAGAAAATGAGGACATACATAACAGGTTGTCCAAATTAGAGGAACAAATTAAGAATGTGAGTGAAAAGTCTAATAATTGGGTAAAGTCACAAAGACAAATTCAAGTAATGGAAGGGAAGATGAATGGCATGGAAAAAAATATGGAGGGTATGAAAAACAAGATGGATGATATGGAAAATAAGATGGAAGAAAATAAGAATGACATAAAAAGAGAAATACAAAATTCCATGAAGGAAATGCAAAATATGTCTTCTCTAATATCTCAAGCCATAGATGGGAGATTCCCTAAAGGAGACATCAAAATGTAATGGACTCATGAAAATAAAGGTAGTACTCATGTTGAAAAAAATACCAATAATAATCCATTTAGGGAATCTAACTCTAATTGTGGAGTTAATTCCGGTGGGGGTCCTAAATTCAACTTTATCAAAATTGAATTAAAGAAGTTTGATGGTACAGAGATATTTACTTGGGTGAACCAAATAGAGAAATATTTTGAACTACATAATATTATGGATGATAAAAAAAAGGATTCACATAGCAACCTTGAACTTTGAGATAAAACCATATCAATGGTATCAATGGATAGTGAAAATCCAGTCCCCTTTATATCACTACACTTGGGGTTTATTTACAAGAAACTTAGAAGAACAATATGGGAAAGCTTGGGAACAAGACTACTTCAATCAATTGACAAGAATCAAGCAGTTAGGTGATATTGAAGAATATAATTCAGAATTCATGGTACTTGCCACAAGGGTGGATATCCTAAGTGATGAACACTTGTTGGAAGCTTACATGGGTGGATTAAAAGAAAACATTAAACATGAACTTTTCTTAAGACAACCTACAAGTATTATGGAAGCTATGCAAAATGCTCGTCATATTCATGCCAAAAAAAAGGCTATTCATGCTGAGGAAAAGATCATTTTGGGGTTCATAAGACAACCATATCTCAACCAACAAGGTTGACACCTCAGCAAATGGATGAAAGAAGAGAAAAAGGACTATGTTTCAATTGTGACAGCAAGTACAGTAAAGGGCATAAATGTGGTGAGAAGAAATTATTCTACATAGACTATGAAGAGGAAGAAGATAGTTTACCTAAACCAACAAGGTTGACACCTCAACAAATGGATGAAAGAAGAGAAAAAGGACTATGTTTCAATTGTGACAGCAAGTACAGTAAGGGGCATAAATGCGGTGAAAATAAATTATTATACATAGACTATGAAGAGGAAGAAGATCGAGAATTGTAACCATCACAAGACCCAAATCTAGAAGAGACTACCCCAACAATATCTTTTCATGCTTTGGCCAACAATGTTACTCCACAAACACTCAAGATACAAGGATACATCAAAAAGAAAAAGGTAACAATATTGATTGATTCAGGTAGCACCCATAATTTAATTAATTACAAATTAGCAAAAGATCTCAATTGTTTTGTATATCCTGCACCAGAGTTTCAAGTAATGATTGCAAATGGAGGTACCATAAATTTTTCAGGGAAATGCCATAGTATTAAGCTCAAGGAAATTGAGCTTAGAGGTATCCAAGGGAAACCCTGTAAAGTGATAAGCTCTAATAGCATGGAAAAATTAATCAAAAAAGGACACCAGGGTGTAATTTCACAATTGTGCTCACTTGATGTTCAAACATCTATAGCCCTGGCTCCACCAGATCTTCAAATAATTATCAACAATCATTTCAAGGTATTTGGTGAAATGCCTAAGGGTCTAGAACCTACTCGAGACCATGACCATGTTATTCATTTGCATCCAGGAAGTGTATCACTTAACATTAGGCCTTACAGGTATCTATATGCACAGAAAAGTGAGATTGAACGCATGATCCAGGAAATGTTAGAGGTTGGCATCATTCAACATAGCCAAAGTTCTTTCTCTTCACGAGTGGTGTTGGTTACAAAAAAGGATGGCTCATGGAATATGTGTCCAGATTATAGACAGCTCAATAAAATTACCATCAATGATAAGTTTCATATCCCTGTCATTGATGATTTATCAGATGAATTACATGGAGAAAAAGTATTTACTAAGTCGGATCTTCGTTCGGTATATCATCAAATTAGAATGAGACAGAAAGACATTCCTAAGACGGCTTTTAGAACACATGAAGGTCATTATGAATTTTTGGTTATGTCATTTGGACTGACTAATGCACCCTCAACATTTGAAAGCTTGATGAATTCTATTTTCAAGCCCTTCCTTAGAAAATTTGTGTTAGTATTTTTTGATGACATATTAATCTAAAACAAATCTTGGAAAGAGCATGTACAACAAGTTAACAGAGTATTACAACTATTGGAAGAGCAAAAACTTTATGCAAATCCTTCCAAGTGTGCCTTTGGGCTCAAGAAATCAAATATTTGGGTCATATTGTATCTCATGAAGGTGTAAAAGTGGACCCTAACAAAATTAAATCTATAAGAGAATGGCCAGTTCCCAAAACCTTGAAAAAAAATAGAGGATTTTTCGGATTGATAGGCTATTACCACAAGTTTGTCAAAAACTGTGGTCAAATAGTAGCACCTCTAACAACATTATTAAAAAAGGAAGCATTTTCTTGGACAGAAGAACCAACAAAAGATTTTGAAAAACTTAAGGAGGCTATGTGTACAACCCTCGTCTTGACCACACCTGACTTCACAAAAACATTTATTGTGGAGTGTGATGCCTCAGGCCATGGAATTGGTGTAGTTTTAATGCAGGAAGGAAGGCCCCTTGCCTTTGAAAGTAGACAACTTAAAGGAAAACACTTAGTCAAACCCATTTATGAAAAAGAAATGTTGGCCATAGTACATGCAGTTCATAACTGGCGCCCCTACCTAATAGGGAGACACTTCAAGGTAAAAACAGATCCTGACAGTTTGAAGTACTTTTTGGAGCAACGATTATCTTTAGAAGAGCAAAAAAATATGTTACAAAGATGTTGGGTTATGACTTTGAAATTATATGCCAAAAAGGAAAACATAATGTTGTGGCAGATGCCCTTTTTAGGAAAGAAGAAGAAACAGAAGGTTCAATATGTGTTATTTATATGTTGTAATCGGATTGGGTGGAAGAAGCAAGGATAGAATGGAATCAAGATCAAGAGGTATGTAAGATCATTCAAAAACTACATGAAGACCCCTGTTCGGTAGAAAATTTTATATGGAAGAATGATTTGTTATGGTATCATGATCGCCTATACTTATGTAAGAATTCCCAACTCAAACAGAAAATCCTTCTGGAATTGCACACTTCTCCTATAGGGGGACATTCAGGATTCTTGAAAACATACCATAGGGCAAGACGGATTTTTTTGGGGAAGGTCTGATGTTCAAAGGTTTGTGTCGGAATGTCTGATCTACCAACAGAATAAGGGAGAGACAATCAAGACTCCAGGTCTCCTACAACCATTAGCTATACCAAGCCAATGTTGGGAAGAAGTTTCCATGGATTTTATTACAAGTTTACCAAAATCAGAAGGAAAGACCGGCATCATGGTAGTAGTGGATCGACTAACAAAGTATGACCATTTTTTCTCTCTTTCTCATCCTTTTAAAGCAAGCACAGTAGCAAAAACATTCATGGAAACAGTTCAAAAACTACAAGGAGTCCCCAAGATTATTGTAAGTTACAAAGACCCGATTTTCACAGGAAATGTTTGGACTGAATTATTTTCTTGTTTTGGTACTCAATTGGCTCATAGTTCATCTTACCACCCTCAATATGATGGGCAAACTAAGATTGTGAATAAATGTCTAGAAGGATATATTTGTTTCTTTACATATGATAAACAGACACAATGGGTCAAATGGTTTCCCTTAGCGGAATGGTGGTACAACACATCCTTCCATACTTCATCAAAAATGTCCCCATTTATGGCACTTTATGGATATAACCCTCCATCCATGACATCACCCTTGAAAGGGAATACAAAGGTTCAAGCAATGGAGGACCACATAGGGAACCAACAAGAGGTCCTAAAATTGTTGAAGGACAACTTGGTTATGACACAAAATAAGATGAAACAACAAGCAGATCAACATAGCAAAGAAAGGGAATTTGAGGTCGGGGATTGGGTATTTCTAAGGCTACAACCATACAAACAAATGTCCCTCAAGAAACAAAAGAATGACAATAAACTAGAACCCAAATATTATGGCCCCTATAAGGTTTTGCATAGGACTGGAAGTATGGCTTACAAATTGGAGTTGCCTCCATCTTCACATGTACATCCAGTATTCCATGTTTTTTACTTAAAGAAGGTCATCAGCAACAAGATCTCAGTCCAAACAATTTTACCAGAGCTCAATGAAGAATGGAAAATCACACTAGAGCCAAAAACAATTCTTGAAACTAGAATTAAGCAGTTGAGAAATCGAGCAATTACAGAGTACCTCGTCAAATGGAAGAACCTACTAGTGGAAGAGGCAACATGGGAAGATGAGTTCTTCATGCAGAAGCATCCGTCGTTAGACAAGTGTTGAGGACAACACTTGTTTGAAGGGGATGGGCATGTTAATCCCTAGACAAATCCCCATGATATGTATAAAACCCCTTATTGTTCCCTAGATATTGAATTATTACATTTCTAGTAGGTTGGTTGGAACCCTTCTTTGTCGTAACCCTTTGTCTCCTAGATATATATATATATATATATATATATATATATATATATATAGCAAGGAGATCTATTATTAGTATCATCTTATCTCATCTCATATTGAGTTATGAAGTTTATATATTGTAAAGGAGGTTTCCCCCTCGAAGTGGAGTGAATTTTATTGATTTCTTATCAATTTTAAGGTGTTGGGTCATAAAAAATTGGGTGTTGGAAAAGACCAGAAACACTGTGGGAAGAAACAATACATAATCTATCCACTCATCATTTGTAATCTCCCTAATCCGAACCCTTTGTAATTGAACATATAGGTTGGTGAGTTGTTGGTACCAATTGTAAGTGTAAATGTACATATAGGCTGGTGAGCTGTTGGTACTAGTTTTGGTGTTGTGTGCACCTAGGTAGTGCGCAAAGAATTGTTATCAAATACATGGTGCGCAGATTTCATAGTGTTGTGTGCACCTAGGTAAGTGCGCACATTTCACAGTGTTGCGTGTGTGCACTTGGGTAAGTGCGCAGAAATGACATGGGAGTGCACGTAGAGTTGTTTTGTGTGTGTGTGTGTGTGTGTGTGTGTGTGTGTGTGTGTGTGTGTGTGTGTGTGTGTGTGTGTGAATTGAGGCCAGAGAGTCTGTATGATTATGAGGCTGGTGAGTCAGGATGCAGATAGGCTAGTGCACCTATCCATGTAAATGTAATCACAGATATTAATATAATGTTACATCGGTGTATGCATACAAACTTAGACGAAAAAGAGAAGGGGGGATAACTCCACCAGAAAAGGGAAAAGGGGGGCGAGACTTAAGTCTTTGGGAATATTTTATAATATTTCTGGAAAAGTGTAAGTTTATGGATGATTATTTTATCCTAAGTTATCTAGGTTAGGGAATGAGTCACCAAGTGGCTAAAGCTACTTCTGAAGGTTACAAGTGTCGAGTTGAAGGCATGCAATATATTTTTGGACTTAGTGTAATTCAGGGGATTATCATTCATTCAGGGATTCATTCATTATTAACTCGTGTGTCCAGAAAGGGGTCGGTTTCGAGAGAGGACGACTATTACTTTATTTGCACAGAGAATATGGTAAGGGATTTATGTATTGTAATCATAGTTTTACTATCAAAGATGCAGGTTGTAAGACCCGTGAGAAGTCTCTCTCTGAGTGAGATATTTGTTGTTGAAGAAGCAAGTTGTTAATCCCGTGAGCATACTCTCTAGGTGAGAGTATTGTTGAGAATTGTTCCCTGGTGCACTGGAAATTAGTTGCAGGTCTTGGAGACTTCTTGTTCATCATGTTGTTGGTAACCTTGGAAGGGAAGTGGGGCAATCAAAGGATTGTTGAGTAGATAAGGGGCACACTTCCTTGGGTGTGACATGTGCATGGGGAATGAGAGATTGTAGGCTAGTTGTAGCAGTAGGCACCTTGGACTGAGAATTATTTTGAGAATTAGACCTTAGCCCATCACTAGGAACATTTTTCCCTAGTGGAGTTAACCCCCAACTCAGCAGTGACGTGTTGCTGAAAGTATATTAGCAACAAATTTTATGGTTGGGAGGAACGTCTAAGTTCTGCATGCAGTTGGTGACTTTCATAAAAGATAAGTGTTCTTTATGTTCTTGTCTCATTTACTTTGTGCTTAATTATATATGTTTGTTATGGTTTAACTCTTGTATGTTGTTACTTATAAGTAATTGTTGTTATCTTGTTTAATACTACTTGCACAAGTAAGTATGGTGTTGATAGCCGGTAATTGTAATCATGCATGAGGATGACAGTTGATGACAGTATTTCCTGTTAAGTTAACCTTTGATATTGGTCATAAGTCTCTAAGGAAAGGTTTGAATGGTCGTGTGTGCATGAAAGTAGCCTATGTGCACAAGAGGATGGAACTCATTAGTGCATGTACAGAGACAGATCCCGGGCACAAGGAAATTAGAGTTGACATGTGACGCGAGGATGGTTGTGCGAACAGTAGTGTTGTGTGATCAGTATGTTTGTACGCAATTGTTTTGAGTTACTTCCGTTGCTGAAAGTTGTGTTAAAAGGAGATATTTAGTGTGGCGTGACTCAACTAGAGGTTGAGTGTGTTACTTCCAGTGATACTGCACAGACTAGGGTTTAGTATAGAATCTACGCAGTGGAGTTTTGGAGCAGCATTTTTCAGTAGTATGTTGGGTGATGTTACAGATTGGTATCAGAGCAATGTCAGAGCATTTTTGGAGTAACATATCCCGGCCTGGGTGGATAGGGATGTTACATTATGGTATCAAAGTTATGGGTTCAACATTGTATTTGTATGGGCCAGAGGTCAATAAGAAGCATCGGAGCTCCAATTTCAACATTGAGCCTACATGAGCTAAGTTCTACTTAAGGAAAAAATTTAGACTGTAAAGTGACCAAATTTGGAATTCCTGCGTGTCCTTGGTGTGCATTAAGTAAGAATGCGTATATGTGTGCGTTAAATTCATGATATTGCAGAGTGTGGCACTAGAACTGCGCAGTAAACAATGGTGCATGGGTGTGTGCACTAAAGTTTTTGGGATGCATGAAACAAATTTGTGGTGCATGTGCATTACTGATACGCATTCTTCAAGTTAAAAATTCACATCACACATTGGCGTGTGTTGAATACCAGTGCACGCATGGGCTTTAGAAGAAAGGATTATGACAAGATGGTGTAGATTTTTCATGAATTTGCCTCATGAATTCACCTAAAAAATCTTGTTGTCTGCACATTTTTCAGAATTATCAGCAATTAGAGCAGGACAAAATTAGTGCAAAAGGTCAAAACCATGGAAGATGCATAGAGAATTTACAATATTGATGATGAATTTAGGGATTTGTATGTCGGTTTGGGTGTTAATGGTACAAAATCCAAGGAGGAGAGCATGAACTTGGTAGAAACCATAAATGGATTACAAAAAGATGTCCGGAGCTATAAGGATGATAATGAGAGGCTTATGAGAGCCAAGGAGCAGCGAGAGAACTTCAATGTCAAATCGATGCAGAGCCTAGATAGAATAGAAAATAAAATGGATAAGGAGAAAGAGTCGAGTAGGTCAATAATTCGCATGTCTCATGATGAGAAAATAAGAGAAGCAATAAGTGTTGATATGCATCGACCTCACTCGCCAAAGCATTATTTTAGGAAAGCACGTAGTAGTTCGCGTCCATCTCCTTTCAGAAATCATAAGAGAAGGACTGGGGTGGACGAGCTACAGGGAGAAATGAAAAATATCAAGCCTCCTACCTTTGACGGTGAGAACAAGAAGGATGAAGATGTAGAGACTTGGTTGTTAGGTATGAGGAAGTACTTCCAGTGGCATAATTATTCTGCACAAGTAGAAGGAAGAATTGTTATCTATCATTTAAAAGGAAAGGCATCAATATGGTAGGATCAGTTTTCGCAAGTGAAACACATTGATGAGAAGAAGGTTAGTTGGAGGTAGTTCAAGAGGTATTTTCAAAAGAAATACTTAACCAAGTGGTACTATGACAAGAAAATGAAGGAGTTCTTCGAACTCAAGCTTGGGAGAATTACTATAGATGAGTATGAAAGAAAATTCTTAGAGGTGTTGAAGTATGTTGCATTCATCAAGGATGATCAAGTTAAAATTCATAGGTAATTGAGTGGGTTGTCGTCATTTATCAGTGACAATATACAATATGATGATCCCAAGACATTGGAGGAAACTATAAGGTGTGCTAAGTGTCTTTATGATCAACAAAGGGGAAGACCGAATTTCCAAAAGGCTTGGGAAGATAAGATGAAAAGCAAGGAGGATCAGAGGAAGAAGGGGGGTAAGCCACTGTTTTTCATAAATATTGTGCAAGGACATCCAACTCTCAAGGATCTCAAAATGTCAGAGACAGTGGGGCAAAAGTTTTGGAAACAATCTATTCAATGTTGAAATTGTGGTGGAGAACATATGTGGAGAGATTATCCTCAAAGAGGTGGTAAAGAAAGGATTACACACAGTGTAAAAAAAGGTGCGATAGTTGAAGATATGGGCAGAAATATGCCAAGGATTTATGTAGCGTTGGATAACAAGCAAGTTGAGTTTCAATCACACATGATCAAGGAGTAAGGTAATATTAATGATCAACCCATTGCTATTTTAATTGAATCAGGATCTAATCATAGAAATCTAGATCCTAAGATGGTGGAAATATTCCAATTGACGAGAAGCAAGCTTGGAAAACCTTGGTTGGTGTAGTTAGATAGAGGAGAAAAAAATAAAAATTAGTGAGATGGTCAAGGCATGTCCAATGGAGATGAATGGACTACGCACAAAAGATGATTTGAATATTATACCTTTGGGTTCGTATGATTGCCTCTTCGGCATGGATTGGTTGGACCAACATCATGTTGTTCTAGACTATTATAATAAGGAAATTACTTGCTTGGATGAGAAAGGAAATTTGAGAACAGTTCAAGGCATTCCAAGAGCCATGACTATCAGAGAGGTTTCAGCCTTGCAATTGAAGAAAAACTACAGGAAAGGATGTCAAGTATTTGCAGCGCACATGGAAGAGGAACCTAAGGATAAAGTGCCAAGTGCTGAAGACTGCGCAGTACTAAAAGAGTTTGAGGATGTATCTAAAGAGATATTGGGATTTCCTCAGAAAAGAGATATTTCTTTCTCTATAAATCTGATTCCGGGAGAAGCACACGTATCCAAAGCTCCTTATAGGATGAGTACACCATAATTGAAGGAGTTGTAGATGCAACTTGAAGAGCTTATGAAGAAAGGGTATATACACCCAAGTGTGTCACCTTGGGGTTCCCTAGTATTGTTCATGAAGAAGAAGGATGGTATGTTAAGACTTTGTATAGACTTCAGGAAGTTGAACAAGGAAACAATAAAGAACAAGTATCCTTTACCAAGGATAGATGACCTCTTTGATCAGTTGTGGGGCACGTAGATATTTTCAAAGATTGATCTCAGATTTGGATATCACCAAGTGAGGATTAAGGAGGAGGACATCAATAAGATGAACTTTAGAACAAGGTATGGTCATTATGAGTTTATAGTGGTGCCATTTGGGTTATCAAATGCATCAGTTGTCTTCATGTGTTTGATGAATGGAGTTTTCATAAGTTATTTAGATAAGTTTGTTATTGTATTTCTAGATGACATACTTATTTACTGAAAGTTTGGAGAGGAGCATGAGCAACACTTGAGGATGGTGTTGCAGGTATTGAGGGAGCATCAAATTTATGCAAAGTTGAGAAAGTGCTCATTTTATCGGCAACAAATTCATTATTTGGGTCATATTATTTCCAAGGAAGGAATAGTTGTAGATCCAAAAAAAATAAAAGCCATTGAGGAATGACCAACACCAAGAAATGTCGCAGAGCTGAGATCCTTCATGGGATTGGCAGGGTATTATAGAATTTGTATTGAAGGATTATCAAAAATTGTGCATCCAATTACATCTTTGCAAAAGAAAGGTGCACGATTTGAATGGACTATGGATTGTGCAAGAAGTTTTCAACACTTAAAAAGTTTGTTGACAAGTGTGCCAATTTTGATAATTGTTGATCATGATGCATACTTCGTTGTGTGCATAGATGCATGCAAGGAAGGACTCGATGGAGTCCTGAGTTAGAATGGACATGTGGTGTGATATGAATCAAGAAAGTTAAAAAAGCATGAAAGGCTCTATGCTACTCATGACTTGGAATTGGTAGCCATAGTGCATGCTTTTAAGATGTGGCAACATTATCTTATGGGTAAAAGATTTGAGTTGAGAACAGACCATAGTGGTTTGAAGTATATGTTTATACAACCAAGTTTAAATTCCAGACAAAGCAAGTGGTTAGATTTCATAAATGAGTATGACTTTGACATAAAGCATATCAGAGGAAAAGAGAACAAGGTGGTTGATACACTCAGCAGGAGGGTGCATGAGATGCATACTACAACCATTAGCATGTACAAATCTGATTTGTGTGACAAAATTTTAGAAGTTTCCAAATCATATCAATGTTATGTGGACATAACGGTAAACTTACAGCAAGGTATGTTGCAACATAAATTTGAAGGTTATGAGTTGAACGAGGATGGGATCCTCATGTATATGCGCAGAGTCTATGTGCCAAATGATCAGGAGTTGAAGGGTTTGATATTGTTATAAATGCATAAGGTTCCTTATGCGGGACATCCAGGTTAACAAAAGACAATTGTTGCGGTTAAGAAGCAATACTATTGGCCAAGTATGAAAAAGGAAGTTGTTGATTTTATTGTTAGATGCTTTAAATGTCAAAAGGTCAAGGATGAGCACAGACATCGAGCTGGTTTGCTACATCCTTTTCCCATTTCCGAGTTGAAGTGGGAAGTTGTGATCATGGATTTTATAACTAAGCTACCTAGTATTTCTAAGCAACGTGATTCTATTATGGTGGTGGTGGACAAGATTACTAAAACTTCTCATTTTATTCTAGTGAAGTCAGTGCACAAGGAAGCCGAAATTGTTGAGATATACATGCGAGAAATTGCCAAGCTGCATGATGTTCCTAAGACAATTGTGTCTAACAAAGATTGCAAGTTCACCTCGAACTTTTGGAAAGGGTCATTCAAAGGATTTGGGACAAATCTGAAATTTATCACAACATATCACCCTGAGATAGATGGCCAAACAAAAAGAGTAAAACGGGTGATTGAAGATATGTTGAGGATGTATGTCATGGATAAACCATCAAAATGGGAAGACTACCTTCATTTGGTAGATTTTCCTTACAAAAATGTGTATCAAGCATCTTTAAAGATGAGCCCATTTGAAGGACTTTATGGTAGAAAGTGCAACACGCCAGTGAGTTGGGACAACCCAGCAGACCGTGCAGTAGTTGGGCCAGAGTTTCTCTGGGAAATGGAGGAGCAAATCGTAAAGATCATGCAAAATATAAAGGTTGCCCAGGACAAGAAAAAAAGTTGTGTAAATAAAAGCAGAACCCATAGAGAGTTTAAAGTGGGTGACCACTTGTTTTTTAAAGTGAAATCCAGGCACAATTCCTTGAAGTTGGGAAAGTGTTCTAAGTTAGCAACACGCTACTGTGGGCCATTTGAAATCCTAGAGAGGATTGGTCTTATTGCATATATGCTTACATTGTCTGCATCCTTGTGTATTCATAATGTTTTCCATGTTTCATTGCTTAAAAAGAACGTACATGATGCTAATCATATTATTGATTGGAATGTGATTCAGGTGGATCCAGAAGGCAATTTCCAAGTGCGACCGATTTTCATATTGGATCGGAAAATAAAACAACTCCAGAATCGATCCATGGAGCTAGTAAAGGTCCAATGGACCTGGTATGGTCCTGAAGATGCAACTTACGAGCGTGAGGATGATATGTGGGTAGAGTATCCACATATTTTTTAATATTTTTGAAATTTTCTATGTACATGAGTATATGATGCAATGAGGACAATGCATAAATAAGGGGGAGGGGAATGTAATGTCCTTGATCTGAACCCTTTGTAATTGAACATATAGGATGGTGATTCGTTGGTACCAATTGTAAGTGTCAATGTACATATAGGATGGTGAGTCATTGGCACTAAGTTTTGGTGTTGTGTGCACCTAAGTACTGTGTGGAGAATTGTTATCAAAGATAGGATGTGCATGTTTCATAGTGTTGCACACACCTTGATAAGTGCACACATTTCACAGTGTTGCACGCACTTG
>JASDQU010505611.1:13287-39899 GCA_032191745.1 Picea mariana | reverse complement strand
ATAACCTTCATGTGGTGCATACTTTTTCATAGATGTTCGATGGTTGCAGAGAAAGAATTGGGGACACACAGTTAGAGCTAGTCGAGGGGTTTGTAAGTGAACTAGTAGGGCTTCCATCGAAAGGAGAGAAATGGTTCAAAAAATCATGAATTGAAGGAGTAACCTGGAGCTTGTTTATGATGTCTCAAAAAATCAATTGTTGTGAAAAAGGTATTCCCATCTCCCTAGTTAAACCTAGGTGGCATAGACTATTGTCGATCCTCAAACAATTCATGACCTGTGAGGGTCGATATGGATTAGTCTTCCTCTATCATATTCACCTACTCATGAATTTCATTGGTTTTGAATTAAGCATGTCATTTTATATGTTGAGAAGTCTCTATAAAATGTCCAAAAGATATAAGAGACAAAGTGTTGATTCAAGTCTTTTCCATCACATATTGATTAAGATTTTGTTTATTCATCATTTGTCAACTGTGGGAAACTACTGGGATAAGTTTTTGGTAAGGAATGGTTTCTCCATGATTGTTCCTATAGTAAACCCTAACTTAGGCCAACCACTGATTAAAGACTAGCCTGGTATTTCAAGAAATGGACCAGACTCTCTTGACAGAAACCCTCTAGACACAGCGATGCCAAGTAAGACTTGATCTGATAAAAAGACTATTGAATTGGAGGTATTTGAACCTCTTATGCCTAATATTTATGCTAGCCCGAATGATGTTGAGAAACCTTGGAAACAAGCAAAGAAAAAATGAATAGACTTAGGGTTCCAGAACAAAAAGGCAAGTCACCGTATTTAAAGGAAATTGAGGAACCGAAACGATGCTCATCTGAGCTCGATCGAGGTCGATGAGGTCTCAGACTCTGAAATAGAATATTTTCTAGCTGTGGAAGACCTGGATTGTCAAGGTTATAGGAAGAAAGTTATTGTTCCTACTGAACCCTATGACTTCGTAATGAATTTGCTACTGTGCCTCAGAGGTGAAGAGGGTATATCTAGTATTGGACTTGATCAAGTGAAAATATAAGATATGGTTGATAAATCCATTTTTGAATGTACAATTCATCGACCTGTCGTTCCTCCTGTACAATGTCATGTTCATTTTCATTGGTGTTAGCACTCTGTAATTTGCAAAAGGCTGTGATGGCAGTCATAGAGGAAACATCAAAACCACTTAGAGTCTTGGATCTATCCCTCCAAGACTCAGAGAAGGATCTCTCCGTCTGATATAGTTTTGTTTGAAGAGAATATTAGTATAGCTATGAAGAACATGGGTTTGTTTATGAATTTTGAGTTGGTTTGGTTAAGGAATAAAGGACCATTGGGCAACATGGAGTCAATGATAAGGATGATAGATGAATGAATAAATAAGACAAGATGTTACAAGGCAAGATGATCATGCAAGTGGATTCTTTGAGCTTATATAATGGGAAAGAAAGAAAAGATTGGAATTCATTTTAAATGTAGAGTAGAGTACAACTGAATTCTACACTTCAAACTTGGAAGAAAACATAGATATTTCATTGAGCCAGCACAGGGTGTCACGAACAAATCCTGTACATTACATTCTCATAGAAAATACAGAAAGAAAAGCATATGAAATAGTAAAATCATTAGTTACATGAGGGAAAAACTTCACCACTTAAACACAACACAAGAATTTGGAAAAAATATCTTTGTATTCATTCATAAAGTCCTTTACAAACTACTGATCATCTTGACAACACAAAAAACTATGTTTCTATATTATCTACCCATCTTTGGTACCTACAGGTCCAACTCCCCTTATGTATTTTACATCTGTATATAAAGGTAAAGATGCTATCAGTCCTCAAAAATTCGAATCCTACCCCCACTTTCTAAAAATAGAAATAGTTACAATGATTCGACACATGTGACAGATGGTCTCCTAAACATAAGGTTCGATTATAATAGAAAAGACATGTGCAAAAATTTCTCCTGATTTCCAGAGTGTTGTTTCAGTAGAGTCCTTTTTCCATTCGAAAGGTAGACATCACATTGACAGGTGGAGAAATAACATTCCTTTGACTGGTCTTCATGATATCTTCAATAAATGTCAGAAGATGAAAAGGAACTTTGAAATCCTTCTTTGACAAATGGACAATCTTTACCATGAATTTTAGCAGCCACTTAAGCTTTTTTCCTTAATACTTGCCTCAAAAACTTGAAAAGGGTGATGATTTGTATCCCTTTGATCTTTATCTTTCATTTGTAACCTCTTTCACAAAATCTGGACATCAAAAACTTCGTTCTGTGCAAAATATAAACATTTTGTCATCCCTTATGCTTTTGGTATCTTACAGGTGTAAAACAGGAAAGGGTTAGCTATCGGAAGTGTAGCTTTCGACAGCTGACAACGCCTTTAAGAAAATGAATAAACTACTGAAAAATCTGAGTTTTCCACCCTTGTTCAAAACTGCAAAAAGAGATTTTCTTCAACCTACCAACTCCTTAGGTTCTTCATTTAGGTTCTCAGCAACTTCAGCTAGAGCTCTTAAATCAAAATGTTCTCTTATCTTAGGATTTTTTAGCTTTATCTTGATCCTCAAACCTTTAATCATTTTAAGCAATTTGTGATTTTCCTTGAGCAATTTCTTGTTCCTTTTCTGTTCTTTTACATGCATTTTAGCTAATCTTTCAAAGAAATCCCTTACCTCATCTGAGGTATTGCTTATAGTCTAGTTTTTGGATTTGATGACCCTCTCAAGCATTTTCATCTCTGATATTTCTTCTTGGAGTTTTTCAATCTTCGATGGTTTGCTAACCTTGTTGTGCCTGCTATTTGATGTTTCAAGAATCTCCAAGTTTGGGAACTCTGATGAAAAAGGTGCTTCTTTGAAGATAGCATCTTCAAGAACCTCTCCTTCCCCTAGCTCTAAATCCTTGTCTAAATCTGTACAACGAAAATTCAAAACGTTTTTACCAGAGGCATTTGTTTTCCCTTCTGTATCTTGGCTAAAAACAAGCATCTTCTTGGCTTTCTTGGACTTGGAAGAAGAAGTTGGGCCCTCTTTAATTACTGTTGAAATGTCTCTCCTTTTCCTTTTATTTCTCTGTGGTGTTGAAAACTTAATGAGTGAATTCTTTTTCTAGTCCTTGGGCTAGGGTTCTAGTTCAAATTCACCCCAGAAAAGAAGATACTCCCAACTCCTATCCCTCTTCTACAATTCTTGAAACACTATGAGTTTGTTAAGACTGTGATGGGAAAGTATACCCTGTACCTTGCTAGGTATGGCCTAGACCTGGTGTGTCATCTTTGTCAGACTTTTGTGAAGGTAGAAGGGTAGATTCAGAGGACATCTCCCTATGAAATGATTCATGATATTGAAGTGGTAGAACATTAGTCTGCTATATCTGCCTTCACACGTTATGTATACCTGGATGGCTTTGAGAAAATGTTGCCACTTCTCTTCCAAGTAGGATCTAGGGATATCCTTTTTCAAAGTGATACATTTGTGTTCGGGTTTGAGATAAGACCTGAACTCAATGTATTTGATAGTGGCTGACTTGAACCATCTTTCACCAGTCCTTGGCATTTCTATCACTACTGCAACAATTGCTTCATCAACCTGTACCTCAATTGTTCCAACTTTGTCTTAGGCTCCATCAAAGGTCAATGCAAATGCTTCAGCCACACCTTGATGAAATCCTTGGAGTTTTCACAGAATCTGTAGCATCCCATGTCTCTTAACATCTTCCAAATCTCAGGGTGAGATTCCAGATAAGTTATGTCAATGAGCTCCTTCCTGAGAAAATTTCCTCCCTTCTTCATCTACAATAATGGTTATCAATACCTAGACTACAATAAAACTAGACGTGGGTAGATATAGTGGCGCTGATAGGGGATGAATTGAATTTCGGGCGAAGGAGTGGAGCGATATAGTGGCACTGATAGGGGATGAATTGATGTTTCGGGTGAAGGAAAATGCGTGGTATGGGGAAAAAAGGTTTGAATGAAAACCCTTGATAAATAATGAAAACCAATCATAGTGATGATTGTATCATTCGATCAAGATGGAAAAACCCACATGATGGATTGGGAAAAACAAATGATGTGAGCTTATGGTGATCAGATCTACTAGATCAGGGTTAAACAAATATCATTAAATAATCATAACACACAAACAATCACTTGCCCAAATCGTATTATGATTTGATTTCAGTTGATTTCGGCAACACTTGAGATGATGATGCTATGTACCGATGGCAGTTTGAGAATCTAATGGGACAGTCTGACTATTAACTGACTCTATGCTTTCGACAGCTTAAAACGTCTCACACATATCATTTTAGCTACTGAAAGAGACAATTTTCAACAGCTTAGAATACTTTGAGAAAACACCCTTAGCTGCCAAAAGTGAAATTTTAGATCTTTTCTAATAAAAGTACAGACTCATCAATTATTTGAAAAGGAAAATCCAAATCTCTTCTTGAAGACCTCTAACTCAAAAATCATTCATCTAGTGATCCATCTTATTACCTAATGAAAATAACTTGGAAAATTTTATGTCAAATAGACAGTAAGACCAACAAGCCATGAACTTCATTATGATACCCACCAATCATATCTGGATGATCAGGTTTCCTATCATTATAGGATACTAACATAGGCTCCAACTAGGGATGACATATTTTGAGGAGGTGTCAAGAATATCAAATCTTAGGGTTTCATAAATCAGAGCCTTATCCATGGGCTGATCCCACAATATTATTATGCAACTTGTACTACATCAAACTGAAAACATAAAGATCAATTTTGAAAAATTGTTGAAAGGGATGCTCAAGGAGTCGAGATTATTCAATACTACTACCTACCCTACTGCAATCATTGCTCAGCTAGGTAATGGAAAAATGCCAATGCAGCCAATCCAACAGTTGATCTAGTGGCTCCGTTCTTTCACTGTCTATGATGAAACTCAGAAATAAATCCGTTACTCGTGTTTGAGAGTAATTCCCAACCTTCTTTTCTTTACATAAGATTTGATAAACCTGAACCATAGGTAAAACACTGGCAATGGAAAAATATCCTGTATTAAAAATTTTCTCCATATATGTATTTACAGGATCAACATAGGTTTGGCCCCTCTTTTGATTTTCAACTTCAAACAACTCAGCATCAATACTCAATTTTTCACCTATGTCTTTTGTGTCTTTCAACACTTCTTTATATGACTGTGGATGCTCTGATGGTTTCTGAAATGATGCCTATACTGCACTAGACGGTGGGGTAGACTGTCTGAACATATCCATATCGTAACAGTGTTTTAATTCATTTGGAGTAAATGAAGCCAGACTTTGAAAACAAACATCATCTAGAATATCAGCTATAGGGTCATAAAATGTTTTGGATGGTGGTGGTATTGGCCTTCCTAGTAATTCATGGTTTACACTGTGATTTTCAACCAGAATCCAACCAAGATCGCCTCTTACAATTTGAAAAGAAATAGGACATAGTGGCAATGAATTACAATGGATCAGCTCATTATCTATTTTAGGCTTCATGATTTCATCTGATGCTTGCCCTTCCAAAAGGCTCAAGGGCTGCACCTCTGGATTAGCTTCCATGTTTACCTTGTTTTCCTCATTCTTTCTATTCACGACCCGTTTGTAATGTTCTCTTAACAATGAGGCAAAACACAGGGGAGACATTCTGCATTTCTTGGGAAATTTTCTACGTCATCTTCCTTACAATCTTGTTGGATATGAAAAATATGATTGTCATATGTGCACTATGATAACTGGGCTTCTTCTTCCCATGAAGATAATACTGGCTTCTTTGAACAATCATCTTCAATCTTAACCATATAGTCACCATACTGAAGATCAGATCTGAGCATATTATCTATGTGGCGGGGGGTCATCAAACATGCATATCATTTCCGAATAATTTTCTCCCACCATCTGACTTTGAACTTCTTCTTTGACTGTGTTGTGAATTGAGTACGTGAATAAATCCTCCTGTGGTTTAGGATAAAGAGGTTGGGATGATAAGTTTTGTAGACATTTATTCTTGTTCTTTCTAGAGTCGATGATACATGAGGCTTTTGAAAAAAAAATTCATCTTTCCTGTTAATCTTACGAAGCATTTCATTTACAGTGTTCATTAGAATATCCAACTTTACTTCTAAGGATATCGCATGCTCCTTTTTTGTCTTGTCTTTTCTTGCTGATTCTAGCTTTGCCTTTCTGTTTAGCAGGTTAGCTTCCACATTGACTGTGATATTTTGCATTTGTTCTAGGGTTGTAGTGTCTCTTTCTCTTAACTGGAATGTCATTTCTGGATCAAAGGCTTCTGGGAAATGCAATTTAGCTAAACCAAGAGGTGGCCTTACATCCATAGGTATTGAATGATACACCTCATTGAACCTGGTTGAGAACGGTTGTACTGTCTCTTCGAGATTTCTTTTCAAGTGGTCATATTCTTCTAGTATGAGGAAAATATTTCCCATGATCACCAACCTATCTAGGAACACTTGCATGAACTAATGAAAATTTCTTATGCTTGAAACTGGCAGATTTCTAAACCAATTTTTAACTTTACCTTGCAAAGATAGGGCAAACATCCTGATACAGACATCATCATCTTCAACCTCATAAAGGTCAAGTAAATCCTCAAGGTTTTGAATATGCTTTTCAGCAGTGATCTTCCCATTTTCTCCATCAAACCTAGGGAGATTATTGATGTAATTGACAGGAATGTCATGGAGAATAGGAGGCAAATCTAGAGGCTAGTATTGGTCTAGGACTTTTGCAAGCAAAGGAGATGAAGCAAGAGGCTTACAACCATCCAAAGGTTTTGCAAGAGTAGGAGATAAAGTAGTAGGATTATGTCTCACTAGGATTTCTACAGATGCATCTGGGGTGTGCATAGGTGTATGAGTATGTACATAATCTACAATTGGGGATATGATCTTTTAGGGCTCATCAATCAATAGGTGGTCACTATAATCTTCGGCAATATACTCTTGATCAGGCTTAGAATAAGACAAAACATAATTGCAGATAAAACCAAATATGTCTTGAATGCAATTTGAGCTTGAGTACCCGGTCTTTCTAGGCTGCTTGGCCATGCTTTAGGTTCTTCCTCCAGTGGGGTGTTTGAGTTGGCACTGTCTACATCTAATTGGAATCTCCAGGTGAATGATATCAACCTTCCTGTTTCTGGTCACTGCCCACCATCAGTGATCATACCTGAAGCTTTGAAGTGTACTACTGGGGAGAGTTCCTCAGTATGGTCGCCATTCTGTTAGCACTCTATAATTTTCCCAAGCCTGTGATGGCAGTCACAGAGGAAACATCAGAACCAATTTGAGTCTTAGATCTAGCCCTCCAAGACTCAGAGAGGGATCTCTCTGTCTGATATAGCTTTGTTTGAAGAGAATATTAGGCTAGCTATGAAGAACATGGGTTTTGTTTATGGATTTTGAGTTGGTTTGGTTAAGGCATAAAGGACCATTGGGCAACATGGAGTCAATGATAAAGATGATAGATGAATGAATAGCTAAAACAAGATGTAACCACACAAGATAATCATGCAAGTGGATTATTTGAGATATAGAATGGGAAAGGAAGAAAAGATTGGAATTCATTTTAAATGTAGAGTAGAGTACAATTCAATTCTACACTTCAAACTTGGAAGAAAACATAGATATTGCATTAAGCCAACATAGGGTGTCAAGACAAAATCCTGTACATTACCTTCTCATAGAAAATACAAAAAGAAAAGCATATGAAATAGGAAAATCATGAGTTACATGAGGGAAAAACTTCACCACTTAAACACAACACAGGAATCTGGAAAAAATATCTTTCTATTCATTCATAAAGTCCTTTACAAACTGTTGATCATCTTGAAAACACATAAAACTATGTTTTTATATTATCTACCCATCTTTGGTACCTCCAAGTCCAACTCCCCTTATTTATTTTACATCTGTATATAAAGGTAAAGATGTTATCTGTCCTCAAAAATTCGAATCCTACCCCTGCTTTCTAAAAATAGAAACAGTTACAATGATTCGACACATGTGACAGATGGTCTCCTAAACATAAGGGTAGATTATAACAGAAAAGACACATGCAAAAATTTCTCCTGATTTCCAGAGTGTTGTTTCAGTAGAGTCCTTTTTCCATTCGAAAGGTAGACATCACATTGACAGGTGGAGAAATAACATTCCTTTTACTAGTCTTCATGATATCTTCAATAAATGTCAGAAGATGAAAAGGCACTTTGAAATCCTGTTTTGACAAATGGACAATCTTTACCATGAATTTTAGCAGCCACTTAACCTTTTTTCCTTAATACTTGCCTCAAAAACTTGAAAAGGGTGATGATTTGTATCCCTTTGATATTTATCTTTCATTTGGAACCCCTTTCACAAAATCTGGACATCAAAAACTTTGTTCTGTGCAAAATACAAACATTTTGTCATCCCTTATGCTTTCGGTAGCTTATAGGTGTAAAACAGAAAAGGGTTAGCTATCGAAAGCATAGCTTTCGGCAGCTAACAATGCCTTTAGGAAAATGAATAAACTACCGAAAAATCTGAGTTTTCCACCCTTGTTCAAAACTGCAAAAAGATATTTTCTTCGACCTACCTACTCCTTAGGGTATTCGTTTAGGTTCTCAGCAACTTCAGCTAGAGCTCTTAAATCATAATGTGCTCTTGGCTTAGGATTTTTTATCTTTAGCTTGATCCTCAAACCTTTAATCATTTTAAGCAATTTGTGATTTTCCTTGAGCAATTTCTTGTTCCTTTTCTGTTCTTTTACATGCATTTTAGCTAATCTTTCAAAACAATCCCTTACCTCATATGAGGTATTTCTTATAGTCTAGTTTTTGGATTTGATGACCCTCTCAAGCATTTTCATCTCTAATATTTCTTCTTGGAATTTTTCAATCTTCGATGGTTTGTTGACCTTGTTGTGCCTGCTAGTTGATGTTTCAGGAATCTCCAAGTTTGGGAACTCTGATGAAAAAGGTGCTTCTTCGAAGACAACTTGTTTAGGAACCTCTCCTTCCCTTGGCTCTAAATCCTCATCTAAATCTATAGAAGGCAAATTCAAAACGTTTTTACCAGAGGCATTTGTTTTCCCTTCTGTATCTTGGCTAAAAACAAGCATCTTCTTGGCTTTCTTAGACATGGAAGAAGAAGTTGGGCCCTCTGTAATTACTGGGAAAATGGATCTCCTTTTCCTTTTACTGCTCTGTGGTGTTGAAAACTTAATGGGTGAAGTCTTTTTCTGGTCCTTGGGCTGGGGTTCTGGTTCAAATTCACCCCAGAAAAGAAGATACTCCCAACTCCTATCCCTCTTCTATAATTCTTGAAACACTATCAGTTTGATAAGATTGTGATGGGAAAGTATACCCTGCACCTTTCTAGGTATGGCCTAGACCTTGTGTGTCATATTTGTCAGACTTTTGTGAAGGTAGAAGGGAAGATTCAGAGGACATCTCCCTGTGAAATGATTCATGAGCGTGAAGTGGTAGAACATTACTCTGCTATATCTTCCTTCACATGTTATGTATACCTGGATGGCTTTGAGAAAATGTTGTCACTTCTCTTCCAAGTAGGATCTAGGGATATCCTTTTTCAAATTCATACATTTGTGTTTGGGTTTGAGATAAGACCTGAACTCAATGTCTTTGATAGTGGTTGACTTGAACCATCTTTCACCAGTCCTTGGCATTTCTGTCACTGCTGCAACAATTGCTTCATCAACCTGTACCTCAATTGTTCCAACTTTTGCTTTGGCTCCATAAAAGGTCAATGCAAATGCTTTAGACACACCTTGATGAAATCCTTGAAGTTTTTCACAAAATCTGTAGAAGCCCACGTATCTGAACATCTCGCAAATCTCAGGGTGAGATTCTAGATAAGTTATGTCTTGAGAAAATTTCCTCCCTTCTTCATCTGCAATAACGACTGTCAATACCTGCACTACAACAAAATTGGACGTGGGGAGATACAGTGGTGCTGATAGGGGATGAATTAAAATTTGGGCTAAGGAGTGGAGAGATACAATGGCGCTGATAGGGGATGAATTGAAGTTTCGAGTGAAGAAAAATGCATGGTATGGGGAAAAAAGGTTTGAATGAAAACCCTTGATAAAGAATGAAAACCAATCATAGTGATGATTGTATCATTCGATCAAGATGGAAAAAACCACGTGATGGATCAAGAAAAACAAATGATGTGAGCTTATGGTGATCGGATCTACTAGATCAGGGTTAAACATATATCATTAAATAATCATAACAGACAAACAATCACTTTCCCAAATCATATTATGATTTGATTTCAGTTGATTTTGGTAGCACTTGAGATGATGATGTTGTGTACCGATGGTGGTTTGAGAATCCGTTGGGACAGTTTGACCGTTAACTGATTATATGCTTTCGACAGCTTAAAACACCTCACATATATCGTTTTAGCTACTGACAGAGACAATTTTCGGCAGCATAGAATACTTTTAGAAAACGCCCTTAGCTGCCAAAAGTGAAATTTTAGAGCTTTTTTAATAAAAGTATAGACTCATCACTTATTTGAAAAGAAAAATCCAAAGCTCTTCTTGAAGACCTCTAACTCAAAAATCATTCATCTAGTGATCCATCTTATTACCTAATGAAAATAACTTGGAAAATTTTATGTCAAATAGACAGTAATACCAGCAAGCCATGAACTTCATTATGATACCCACCAATTATATCTGGACGATTAGGTTTCCTATCATTATAGGATACTAACAATTGGATCGAGCGGTATTACACCGACATACCCATTCTTCGGGCCCAGATTAAAATGCTTACTTCTCAAAATGAATCATTGAGACAAGAAAATCTCTACCTCAAAGTGAACGCAGAGAGGAAAGACAAATGCATTTTTGATTTTGTAGCCAAGTCTCTTTTTAAATAAAAATTAGAAATTAGTTATGGGTAATTTTCTAACTTATTTTTGTTTCATTTTTCAGGAAATAGTAGATCTTGTTGCTGATCATCTGGGGGAAACATATTCAATTATGCATCTAAATTATTAGTAGTTCCTTTTTTATTTGTTTTGCAAAAACGTTGATCAATTTTTGAGTAAACTCAACTTTGTTATGATTGGATGTTAGCCCACTATTTTTGTAATATTTTGATTTTTTGAAATCCTATCCTATCCTATGAGATAGGAGCATATGATTTCAAATCACTTTAAATACTGTTCATTTTGTAAGTAATAGACATCTTGGAATGGAACAAATTATAGACAAATGATCTTCAGAACTTAATGGACCATCTTTTAGCATTTCGGCTTTAGACCAATGTGAAGTTGTCTCATTTATTTTGGAATATTAATGTGTTGTATAGCTTTAGTCTCAATGACATATGATGTTCCATTTTATTCAATGTTTTAAATGTTGTTTATAATTTTTTGTTTCACAAATTATTATTGTGATCATTATATCAATTTTAATATCATGATTTACTCGTGATTTTTAGTTGATTGATAAAATGAATGTTTTACCTTAATATTTTTGTTACTGTAATCATTCATAATTATAAGATCATTCTACATACATGTCTACTACTTTGTTCTCATATCCTAGCTATCAATAAACACCTAGAGTTTATTCGGGAGGCATCACTACAAGCCTGTTATAGATTTTTCCTACAGGCGGGACAACTGGAGTTTTGGATCACACATAGGCATAGACACGGTTTAAAACTAATCTTAGGTTACCTTTATTTCCATTTAATTTTTGTTATATTACCTATTAGCGAAGCATGATAGTTTTAGATTGGCTTTGACCATCACTCTATCCTTGTTTCATAACATATTTTATTTAAGTTATTAGATTTATGATTAGAAAACATAAAATATAAAAAATGTGATTTCTTTATCTACTTTTGAAAACAATTATCAAACATTGATTTTGCAAGGCATCTACTAAAAAACTTGCAATCTATAATTACTATGTACATAATGGGATGTTCATATTTATCTTTCTGTTGAATGTATTTGTATATAATTAGATGAAAGTTTATATATTATTACAGTTTTAGCATTGGTTGGTTTATTTCTTCTCTTTGTTTTAGGACCCTAGTTTTCCAACAGAGCCATTAAACCCGTCAGAATAGGTTACACCAAATGGCTTGGGTTATTTAGACAACCTCGGATCAGATCAATTCTTCCATTTGACGGCATGTCATTTACGCCCATCAAAAAATGGCACTAGAAGGAGGGCCTAAATTCAATTGATGGCATGTGGAGGTCACAAGACTCCTCCCCCAAACACTCACTCCCCTGTCGTAATGCGTAGTCTCTCACACAACAATGTTACAATTGAAACAACAACTACCTCAAATGATAATCCTGAGTTTCCCATTGAACCAGTGACACCATCTCCTCAAGGGGCCGACATCCAAGAAATTGTTCGTCAATCACTCATAAGGACACATAGTGGCCTATCCTGTATCAGATAACCTGGTAGGCCACTTAACCAACCCTTAGATTTCTCGGATATCCAAGAACAACTTGAAGGCACTGGTCTAATCTCAAATCCTTTAGGAGATAATACCACCTATCCTATCGAAACACCTACTCTTGGAGCTGAAGGGTCTGGTATCCCGCCTTCCCTACCTTGTTCATCTCCATCCTCTTTAGGAGAAGATTCATCTGAAGAAGGTAGTTCCTTGTCCGAATCATCTCAGCCTTCGACACCACCAACACTCATGGAAAACCAAAATAATATTGCTAGACCTTGGCTCGATCAAGATGTCATGGCTATACCTGGACCACAACATCCATTGATGAAACACCCAGAGAAATGGTTGCCTAAATTTGATCCAGATTCTAAACAATATGTTGAGGATCACATAAATTTTTTTATGTTAGCCATTAGACTCCAAAATGTAGAGCATGAATATGTAGTATGCAAAATCTTTCCTTATACTTTTGAGGGAAATGCCTACACATGGTACTTTTCCCAACAACCCTAGACCATCATCTCTTGGGACAAGTTTGAAACATGTTTCTTAGAGAATTTTGGAGATGATAAATCTCCTGGAGTCTTGGTTATGGATCTCTCCAATCTAAAAATAAATCCTAAGGAAAAAATAAAAGATTTTAACCAGATATTTCTTACTTTAAAGAATAAAATCCCTACAGATTCAAAGCCTGCAGAAAGTCTAATTGTCGCATATTATGCTAAATCTTTGCACAACAATATCTCCATATAGGTCAAAAGGTCTAAAAAGAACACTTTGTTAGGATCCTTTGAGGATTCAAGTCAAATTGAAAAGGATATATTAATCTTAAAAGAAAATCTTAGCAGTGAAGGTGAGCTAGCTTCATCTAAGAAAAAAGTAGAAATCTTTACTAAACCCCCTCAATTTAAAAATCAACAAGAAAATTTAGACCTAGAAATCTTACAAAAAGCCTTCCAAAAATTTTCCAATCAGGTCGTGGATTTGAAAAGATCATCCAAGGAGGAATCCACAAGGAAAGTAAGTTTTAAACATCCTTTCAGAAAACCTTTTCCTCCCAACCGACCTAATCCAACCACCAAGGGTATCAATTTTGAAATTTTGCAATACACTTTACAAACTATCTTAGAAGCACATGATAATTCTACTTATGTCCCTCCTGAAAGTTCTGAACATGTAGTTGAGGAAGAAGCACAGAAAGAGGATGAATCATCTCCCAACATATTTGGTCACTTCTCAAACAATATCTTCCAAGAAAGTTTTGAAACGGTTCACCCCTACAACACAAGAAGCAAAACATGGAGCAAGCCTTCTTCTGAAGCAAGTAATAATATGTTTCCAAAACAATCGAAGCAATATGAAATTAAACAAATTTTGGAAGCCCCTTTTTTAGAATACAATTTAATTGAATATCTAAAAAAACTGAGGACTAATATATTTGTTTTTGAGCTACTGAAATTTTCTCTTATTTTGCAGAAAATGCTTCAAAGCATCACTGAAAACAATAAAAAAATGATCCTAGCAGCAAGAAAACTATAGAAATTGGTTCAAAAACAACAAAAAGGATCCCAACTAAAACTACATCTGAACCTCCAGATAAAAGGGATTTAGCTAAAAAAAAAATGTATCAAATGAAGATAAAACGGTTTTAGGGACAACAACAAAAAATCAGCAGAATCCTACTATTAAAACTTAGAAAAATGTCCTGCCTTTCTTGTTAAACTTTGAAATTTTTAATAGGAATGTACATAATTGTATGGTCAATTCCGGTGCATCATCAAACTTAATTCCTCTATTTTTTTTTCAAAAAACTAACGTAGAAGTCCAACCTTCTAATCTCAAAATCATTCAGCTTGATATGATGAACGTTAAGGTAATCAATGAGCTTAAGAATGTGTTGGTTAGATTATCTTCCAATACTAAGGTTCACCAAATTATTGACATTATTTTTGTTGACATCTATAAAGTCTATGGTTTGTTTTTAAGGAGGGACTGGTGTGAACAGCTGCATGGTTACTTTGCCACAGATTGGTCTCATTTATGGCTACCAGAAAATGGACAGCCAAATAGAATCAGGATAAACAAATCACGTTATCATAAACACACCATGACGGATTTAAATGATGAAAATGAACCTTTCACCACATCTGCTAATTCATTTGAAATGCAGGGAATGAATACCTTCTTTGGTAACTTCATGAGCAAAATATCTCCTATCACTGATCCAAGGCAACAATCAGAAATTATGACCTATACTCAGACATCATCTTGGCCAAGCATGTCAAACATTGTTGATGAAGCTCAAATCTATTCATTGTACTTTGATGGTTCCAAATCCAAAGAAGGAGTCAGTGCAGGATGTGTTCTCATCGATCCCACTGGTAATAAGACTTTCATTTTCTATCGAGTAGAGTTCAAGTGCACTAATAACACCGTCGAATATGAAGCACTTCTACAAGGGCTTAGGAAAGATCTGGATATGGACACAAAAAATTTAATGGTATTCGGTGATTCATAAATCGTGGTTAGGCAGGTAAGAAACTCCATACATTTCTTATCAGCACATCTGAAAAGTTACCAAAATGAGGTATGGAGTTTAATGCAAAAAATTTCAGCATTTAACTTAAATTCCATTCCTAGGCTGAATAATTCAGAAGCTAATTTATTGGCTAATATCACTTCTAATTTATCGCCCACAGAATGTATTTATCCTAATGCATTTTCGATTGAATTGTTGTTCAGGCCGTCGATCCTGGATAACATCACCAATTGGAGAGTGTTCAACGATGACTAGCAGATCATCAAATTATTGCATATGGAGGACACCTTCCAAGGTGCAATCATTGATGAAGGCACTCACAATGAAAACCTCTGCAATTTCACAGTAATATCTAATCCTAGACCTCCTTAATTGACATCTAATCTGGTAAATTCTATCCCCAGATCTGTTGTAAGACTAAAGAAGTTTTATGACTTGCATGATAAATTTAGAGGGTCAGTTAATTACAAAACGAACAGTTCTTCTATGATTTATGAGACGGTGAATTTAGGGACAAAGGAAAATCCTAAAAATATCAATTTGGGAACGTGATTATCTGAGCAAGAATGATCTTCTCTTATAAAATTGTTTAAAGAATTCAAAGACATTTTTTCTTGGACGTATGATGATTTGAAAACATTTGATTCTAATATCATACAACATGTCATCCCCATGAAACCCCAAACCCAGTTTTTTCAGTAGAAATTAAGAAAGATGCACCCTAAATTGGAACCCACTGTTAAAAAAGAACTGAATAAATTACTGAATGCAAAGATAACTTTCCCATTAAGACACACACAATGGGTGTCTAATCTAGTTCTTGTAAGGAAGAAAAGTGGTGAAATTTGAATCTGTGTCAACTTTCGAAACTTGAACCGAGCGTCTGATAAAGATAACTATTCCATTCCTCCAATGGAACAAATTCTTCAGTAGGTGTCTGGTTTCGAAAGACTTTCTCTGTTAGATGTTTTTTTGGGATATAACTAGGTCCTCATGTCTCCCTCAGACCATCTTAACACCACCTTTCGTACCCCATGAGGCACTTATTCCTACAGGAAGATGAATTTTGGGATTATAAATGTCAGAGCCACTTTTCAGAGAGAAATGGAAATTTATTTTTGTGGTCTCATAAAAAAGTCAGTTGTGGTCTATCTTGATGATGTTACTGTCTTCTCTAAAGACAAGAAAGATCACTTGTCTCACCTTTGGGCTGTACTAGAACGATGCCATAGGTTCGATATATCTCTCAACCCTAAGAAATCAGTCTTTGCAGTAGAGAAAGGTATATTGCTATGGTTTATAGTATCAAAATATGAAATGATCATTAACCCTAAAAGAACCCAATCAATCGCTATACTCTCCCTTCCCTCTTCTAAAAAATCCATGTAATCATTTTTAGGCAAGATTAATTTTGTCAGAACATTTGTCCCAAGTTTTTCAGAAATGGTAAGACCATTACAAAACTTAATTAAAAGGGATTTTTTGTACCATTGGGGACCACAAGAAATTCAAGCTTTTGACTCCATTAGAAAATCAATAGTAGAATCTTCTTCCTTGATGAGTCCTGATTTCTCTCAGGATTTCACTCTTTACACTGTTTCTTCTGACCGATCTTATGTTGTTGTGTTAGCATAGAAAAAGGCTGAAAGTAATGAGATACCCATTTCCTTCATGATCTCATATTTCAAAGGAGAAGAGCTTAATTATCCAACAGTATTTGAACAGGCATATGTTGTTTTTAAAGAAGTGAAACACTTCCGGTCATACCTGTTGAAATCCAGAACCAAGGTTATTGTTCCTTACCCAGCCATAAGAAACATGATAGTACAAAAAGAGATGGGTGAGAAAAGGGCAAATTGGATGATGTCCTTACAAGTGTATGACCTCAAAATAACCCCTATACAAATTGTTACAGGTCAAGGCTTATGTAAACTAGTTGTTGATTCAGTTAAAGAATCGGAAAGTCAAATTAACACCTTAACTGTAAATCAACATAACAAAAAACAAATCAGTTGTGCAGAAGTTGCTTCCAAATCCTAGTATGAGAACGTTAAATTTTATTTGACACATGGATCTTATCCTCACCACCTTGATCCTAAAAACAAAAGAGAACTCAGGTTAAAATATGCATCTTTCCAGTTAATAAATGATGTTTTATTTCGAAAGAATTTTGACGGTGTTCTTATCTGCTGTTTAGAAAAGGAAGAATCAGAAAAAGTACTATCTGAACTTCATGCGCGTCAAGCTAGTGGACACTTCAGTGGAGACACCACTTCTCACAAAGTATTAAGAGTCAGGTACTATTGGCCCACTTTGTTTATATATTCCAACATGTTGTATCGTAAATTTATAGTTTTCCAAAAGGCTGCAGGATGGGTTAAGAAGGCAGCATTTCCTTTGCAGCATGGCATTGTAGATTCCCCTTTTTAGCAATGGGGTCTTGACATCATAGGATCAATTAATCCTTATTCCTCACAACAACATAAGTATATTATTACAACAATGTATTATTTTACCAGATGGTCTGAAGCTGCACCTTTGAAAGTGGTAAACACGAATCATGTAGTATCTTTTCTTAATTTGCATATCATTACTTGATTTGACATTCTCGAATGTTTGGTATTTGATAACGCATATTATTTCTCATCCCTTGATATGAATGTATTTGCCTTAGAAAAATGGATGAAATTGAAATATTCTGCCAGCTACTACCCTCAAGGAAATGGTCTAGCCAAATCGACAAATAAAAATTTAATCAAGATCATTAAGAGGGCAGTTTCGAAAAACCATAAGAACTGGCACACTGCACTATATAATGCACTTTGGGATGAAAGGGTGACACCAAAAAACTCTATTGGTAATTCCCCTTTCTTTCTTGTCTACAGGAGAGAAGCAATCCTCCCTCCACATGTTTTACTTCCATATCTGCAATTATCGCAAAAATTCCAAGAAGAGGACTGCCCTCATTTGGAAAGTCGACTTAATGACTTGTTAAAACTAGAGGAAGTAAGAGCAAATGAAAAGAAGAAGTTGGATAAGCATCAACAGATTATAAAAATATGGTTTGATTCAAACTCTTCTTTAGATAAGAACTTCTATGTAGGAGACTTAGTTCTCAAATGGGATAAACCGCACAAGGAAAAGGGGGAACACACCAAGTTCCAAAATCTGTGGTAGGGACTGTTTGTAATTTTTGAAAAACTAGGTCCCATCTCTTTACATCTGCACAATTTGGAGGGACAGCCAGACACTTTCTCGGTGAATGGCCAAGATCTCAAAAGGTATTTCTCTTTATGACTCCAGATGCACCTCTCTATACATATTTTTCTATTTTAATTCTCTTTTCTGTTTTTTGATTTTGATTATTTTAATTTTTCTTGGTTTCATTGGTTTCTGAATAAATTTATGTCTGATTCACCATTTTTTTCATGAAAGAAAAAATTAGAACTATTATCCTTAAGAAACAATTGAGATCATTTCAAAGAACTAGTACTGTAAATTGCAAAATCTCAGACTAGCAGAAGAAAATTTCTGTTCAAAATAGTGTTCATGGTTTCTCTTTACAATGATGAGAAAATACGATCATTATTAAAACTCTTAACATTGTCCCTATTTCTAAAAGAAAACACCTCAAGTATGCCTTCCTATCCTTGAGATATTTTTCTTAACATAAAACTAAGATTTCAGTTCATGATGAAATTCCTCAAAAAAAAAATTAAATTGGAAAATATCAAGTTTTCTGAAATCTGAAATTTTCACCATCACCCTGCTCTCTTGAATATCATAAAGTTTATGTCAAATATAAAATTTTTATAGATATTTGAAAGCATTGCAAGGTGTGGGAAGTGTCTGTAAACACGCAGAGATAATGAACAGGTATGGAGGCAGTGGTTAAATACATGCATGATTCCAAAGAAACTTCACCAGGGTACTAAACAGGCCTGCTGGCAGCGAAGCAATGTCGGGTTCAAGAAAATTATCAAGTATGACTTTTTGGAATTTATAGTAAAAATGTCCTTCATCTTGAATGGATAATTCTTGGACAGGGTAGAGGTGTTAGAGTGGGTTAAATGACATCCTTGCCGAGGCTATGGATGCTTGCTGGAAACAACGGCCCTGTCAATAGTATTGGAGATAGTTGCTTAAATGTCGTATCACTCATAATTAAAACTTGTCGCTAGATTATGTTTGAACAGAAACACATCTGATGCTAGACTATGTGATTTTCTGAGTTTGATCGGAATCCTTGATTTGTTATCAATTGTTCTTTAATTCTTCAATCATTCTGATTTGTCCTAACATGAATTTTCTGGTGATACAGAGATAACTGCTTCACCCAGTATGCCACCATTATTGGCAGCCCCACATGATTTTGATGTTTAAACAAGAAATTGCATGTTCGATAACTGCCTTCACCTTGATTTCGTAAACTTTAACTTCGAGAATTTTGAGATAATTACTGGGTTAAGAAATATTTTTGATTAATCTCTTATTTTCTGCACTTTCGTTTTGTTTTATGTCTGATTCATGAAAATAAGAATGAATCAGATATAAAACCTAGCCTGGTGTTATAATTTGTATTTCGTAGAATGCATTCTTTAAAGGCCATCATTCTTATATCAAATCTAAATCCAATGTTTGAGTGACTTGTTTTTTAATTTTTTGAGTTTCGATATAGTTATTATATGGTTCGATGATTTGTATTCAATTTATGAGGAGGATTTTTGATATATTTGATAAACCCCTTGCAAATTCAATAGTCGTGTTAGTAGTCATGACAAGCAATGTGCACCTCTTGTACCCGTGTCCTTACCTTACCTTGCTGGCACAATGTATTAACGAGCCATTCATTGCATTCATAGGGTTTCAGTACTCTGTATGTCTAGTTCTCATTAAGTGGAATGGTAAAGCATATACAATCAAAACCTTGTTGTTTTCTCCCACTGCCTTTGATATGATAACGTACAGGCTTTGTTATGGTCATTTCCCCACTATCCATTCAGATTTGTTCCTATCTCTCCAACTATTCAAACCTATAACTATTTTGAGTTATCCCTGTTACATTATGGTCACATTTGTCATGGCTCCTGTCATTCGTTTGGAGCCGAATGGCTGCCAGGAATTACTCTCCCATGACAATGCGATCGAGGGCTTATTGGCAGCCCTACACAATTACGTTATTTGAACAAAAAACAACACTTTATGTAGTTTCCTTCACCTCATCTTGTAAATATTATCATTTTGAGATGATTACTGGATTATAAAATATGTTCATTAATTATTTAAAGTTTATGTTTTTCATTTTGTTTTCATGTTTGATTCATGACTGAAAGAATGAATCAAACATGAAAACTTAGATTCATATTATGTTTTCTATACAAGACATTCTTTTGAAAGATCATCATGCTTATACCCAATCTAAATCTAACACTTGTGTGACTTATTTTTGGAATGTTTTGGGTATTGATATAACTTTTATATGCTTAGTTGGTTTTACATTTGAATTATGAGATTTTCTTTTTGATATATATGAACCCGTTGCAAAAAATATGGTCATGCTAGTCATGGAAACTAATGTGCAATTATTGTACTCTGTACTTAATCCATCTTGCCAACATAGTGAACTAATAGGCCTTTCGTTACGGGTTATAGGTTTTCATGCTCTATACGCAAGTTTTTCGTTACCAGGTATGGTCGAGCATCAAGACCAAACCCTCAATGTTCATACTATGATTGCACAAAGGCTTCATTTTGTTTGTTTCCATTTTATCCATTCATATTGGTTTCTTTTACTCCTACGGAAGACACAAGATATGACACTACTAGCATATGATAGATACAAAGTGGAGTTCTACAAGAACCCACGGAACTAATGGGACACCACTGTCGACCCATTAGACATGAAATAAAATTATTACAATATGACTCAAGGCCCATCATGCTTCCATCCAGTTGTTGATATCATGCTCTGCTACAGAATCAAATGAGTCACCACTATCATAATTATAGTGACTGCTGGGAGGAGATCCATGAATGTTGGAAAAGGGAGGTAGTCCACTAAAGCATCTGTAGAATGGTGATCCTTGCATGGCTGGAATGAGCTCATCTTCAGGTACAAAAAGATATCCATAGAAATTACTGGTCACTTTATATGTTTGAGGATTAGGTGGATCAACTTTTTCAAATTCTAGCTCACTGCCTTGAAAAGACAGATTAAATACAAACCAAGCATTGTACTGAGCTGCTTCCTCAACTTTTGCACGTAACCATTGTATGAATTCATCTTGGCTACTACCGAAGAACAAAATATCTCTGGGGAAATAAGCCCAAAGTAACAAATATATCCATCCAGACCACCAATATAAATAATCTTTGAATGTAGAGAAATCAAAGAGAATCCAGCATGAGCTATCATACCTGGTCTAAGACATTATTGCACAATAATATGTATAAGAAATATCTGGAGTATATATGTAGATACAGGTTTGAACTTGGAAAGGTCCTCCAGTGATTATTCCTCTGGTCATATTTGGACTTGTCCTGAAATAGCTAAGAAAAGAGCTAAGATGGTTCTTGGACTGAACCCAACTGTTTAAAATGTCTTTACAAGCAGGACTGGACTTTATGCAATACTCTAGATAGTCAAAACAATAACAATATTTACTATTTTTACAAACTAGGATCCATTTGAATCCTGGGGGAGCATTTGGTATGCTCAAGGAGGATGAAGCCATTTAATTGTCTTTTCACTAGATTCTCTAGTGAGTAGATCAGCTATGCAGTTATCTTTTCTAGGCTTGTATTGTATGTCGAAATCAAAACCATCAAGCCATAAGCTCCATCTGAGAATTCTATTATTTCCCTATTCCAGAAGTCTCTCATTAGTCAACATACCTTTCATATGTTTCAAATCAGTTCTAACAATGAAATGAACAGGCTTTAAAAACAATCTAAATTTCTTTATCCCATTCTTTACAGCAAGTATTTCCTTATGGGAAGAGGGATATTTGGATTTTGTGTCAGTAAAGCAACCAAAATTATATATAAAGACTTCTTCCAACTTGGGTCCATTATTTTGAAGCAATACTGCAGCCTGAGTGTCATTGGAGGCATCAGCTTCAAGAATAAGCTGTAATGACATATCAGGAAGATGTAGTCTTGGCAGATTTGTATCTTTTGTTTGATTATTTGAACAGTTGCCGCCATTTTGTGGTTGCAAGGCATCATCTTACTCAGACGTTTTTGTAGGATTCTCACATCCTTTGCTTGGTTCTCATAAAACTTTTTGATATAGTTTAAATAGCCTAGGAATCTCTGTAGTTGCTTTTGGTCTAAGATCTCGTCTGTAAACTCAGAAATCTTTTTAAGTACATGATCTTGCAACTCAACTACTCCTTTAGAAAGTATCAGTCCTAGATACTCTATTTTAGTCTGAGCCCAAAAAAGCTTAGACTTACTTAAAACCAAACCATGTTTGAATAGGAGATTATAAACATTCTTGAGATGATGTACATGTGGTCTGCTATCAATAGAACATACAAGAAGATCATCAATATATACAATAACAAATGTCAAATTCTTAAAGATATCATCCATTCTTTTTTGAAACTGAGAGGGTGCATTCTTCAATTCAAATGGCATGAATCTCGATTGGTACTGACCATTAGGTACAATGAAGGTTGTCTTGTACCTGTCTTTCGGAACAATGCCAATTTTCCAAAAACCACTTTTTAAATCAAATTTGCTAAACACATTGCATTTTCCAATCTTTTCAAATAACAACTCCTTGGATGGTAGAGGGAACCTGATAGGCAGTAAAGCTTCACTCAAAGCTTTGTAATTAATTACCATTCAAGGTTTTCCTCACTTTTGTTCAGTATGCTTGTTTACATAGAAAGCAGGACAAACCCATGGGCTTCTACTGGTTTCTATTAACTTTCTATCCAAGAGTTCAGATATCCGCTTTTGACAATATTCAGATTTTGTGGGAGACATATGATTGGCAGAAGCCTTTTGAGGCTTGGCAATATAATCTTCTTTATATGGAATACTGACAAAGTATTGTTCTCTTGTCCAGAAAGAATTAGGGCGTTCTGATGTGCAATCCTTCTCTATTTTATCCTTCACATCATTAATAATATCAAGACCATGTTTCTCAGTATGATTTATTATTTTCTGGATCTTGATTAGTCTTTGAGCAGATTTCTCAATGTCTTGGAAAGTTTGCTTGACTTCAATGCTTGTTTCAAAAGAAGACTTACTAGGTACTTTTGTGGATTTACCCAAAATAGTAACATGTAAAAAATATCTACCTATAAAAAAAGGTAAACATTTATTTACAAAGTCTTGTCCTAACAAAATATCTACACCTGTATCATAGAAATAGAGATTAACCATTACTTTGGCTCCTTGAATTATTATTGGAAAGTCTGGGGAAATAGACTTAATCTTTATTTCAGTCTTATTAACTGCCCTAAAAGCAATGTCAATGGGTTGCCAATAGTAAGATGGTATAGCTCCATATTTAGCACAAGAGTTCATGGCTCCTCTGTCTAGTTGTGCATCTAGAGTATATTGAAGATATCCATGAACTTTTATATCTATAGAAATTACCAATCTATCATCATGTCCATTCATTTGTTTGGACTCACTGGCTTGAATTTATGTATCCTGATTGAACATTTCTCTTTCCCATTGTTCATCTCTCTTATTCTTGAGAAAGTTCAATTCTTCTCTTTGAATCTTCAAGCTTTTCCATAGTTCTTTTATCAATGCTTCCCTTTCTCTTATGGATTCTTCTAGATGGAATATGGTGTTGTCTAAAGAATCTTCTGCTAGATTTTCTTCTTCAATTATTTCTTTCATTGGTTTGGAAAATCTAACTTGGTTTGTTTCTCTGGTATCTTGAGGCTGGGGTGAAATAAACTCTGAGTCTTTGGGAGTGTAGTTCTGTATATTCACCATGCTTGGTTGTTGAAGCTTGGCAATTTGAGCAGAGAGGAGAGAGATCTGAGCATGATAGCGTTTAGAAATTTGGAAGTGTCCAGGTGTTAAAGTGGACAATTTCTCTTGAAGTGCAGACCTCTGTTGAAGAAGAGAAGGGAGGTCTGATGTGGGGGACATCATTTTGATGTCAAGAAAATTGAGAACTTCAGTAATCTGTGATGTGTCAAAATCACTTTGAGCATTAGATTCAGCATAATCAGACTCATCGATATAGTCAGTGAGTGAAATATATTCACCATCCGAATGGTCAGAAACCATTTCCCAGTCAACATGATCATAACCTGTCTGGAATAGATCCATGATCTTGGATTGGAATTTGGTCTTTGTCCACAGAGGACACTGAGAAGCCCAGTGGCCAGGCTTTTTATAGATAAAGCAAGATGAGGTCCTTGCTTTGGAATTTTGAGGCTGGCATTTAAAATAGGCTTTTGTGGGTTTGGGATTGCTTTTAGTAAAATGTCGGGGAGTCTTTTTATGAAAACTTCTAGATTTTGACCTACATTTGAAACAACCACAATCTTTTTTACAAGAGTCTTTTTTGGACTTTTTCTACTGACAACCAAAGTGATAAGTCTCAGCAAATGTATCACAGATACTTGAGTCAAAGCCTAACTTCTTTTTAACAGACTTATTAGTCTGCCTTCTAATACATTCTTTTTGCAGGTCTATGACAATATGTTCATGCAATCCTGCTAGAGAGAGTTCTTCTAACCCAATTCCTAAGGTATCTAGTCTTTCTCTAACAAGATTAGGAATCTTTCCTGGCATTGCTGACAAATATTTTCTGAGGTAAGCAACATTTTTAGGATCAGGGTACCTATATAAAAGGTCTTGCATGGTGCATAAGAATTCAAGTAGTTGAGAGACATGGCAGAGACGTTGATTCATATATAGATATGCATAATGATCAGAATCTATTTTAGAACTACCATAAAATTCATGCACAATTGCTTTGATAAGCTCTTCAATGGGGTTATCATGGTTCATAATTGTAAGCTTATCATTCTCATTGAATCTATCCCACCAGAGTCCTAGATTACTAGTGAATCCCCAAGTTAGTCTAAGGGCTAACTCATTCCAAGCTACTCTGTTTCTGAAAATCATCTTTTGGGTTTTAGCCCAGGCTTGCCATTTTTGGAAAATTAGCATCATCTCATTATGAGATTTGCAATTTATGTTTGTAATTGGTGATGATTCTATGTTTTCTCTACTAAATGAGGAATGTTCACTTGAGTTAGCTGGATCAAATGGGACTTTCCTACTAGAACCATATTTGGCATTGCACCATTTTTCCCAAGCAGACTGGAAAGGATTTCCTCCTGCATCGTCATCTGTTGAACGGGGTGCATTAGACTTTGAGCTTTCATCTTCATCCATTCCTTTGATATCCAATGTAGGAATGGCAAGGTTTGGCTAGGAAGAATAGATGTATCCTTCTAAAGAAGTTTCTTGTGATTTTACTAATGCAAGCTTTTCTGAGGCTAGTAGAACTACCTGAGCAATCCGAGAAAGGGTTGGATTTAAGTGTTTTATAGCAAGTTGTTTGAGTGACAAGTGTTCTTTTTTTGGAATAGAAGAAGAGGGAGAGGAACCAAACCATTTATAGGAAGCTTGTTTTTCTATCTCCTCATATGGTATAGGAGAAGAGGGTTGTTTTTCTTTTTCAAATGATTCTTTCAGACTCTGTACTGCAGTCTGAATTGTATCTAACTTTTCTAAAATCTGTACAATGTGTAGTCTGTGAGTCTCTTGATTATGTTCTAAGTTATCAATCTCAGAATGTAGACCAATCATATGAGATTTGGTCTGCAATATATCTTGGGCCATATCATCAATGTTCTGTGAAAGACAAGCAGATTGATAATTAGCATAATTTTGCAACCTCACTATGTCCTGTGATTTCTTTGCATCTGACTTTTTGTACTATATAAAGTCAAGATCGGCTACCATATTATTCTTGAAAGAAGGAGTATGATTCCCTGGTCCTAGATTCCTTTGGTGTAAGAGAGCAGATTTATCATTGTCTCCTCTAGGAAATGATGAGTGATTCATCATTTTTAGAACAAGGATAGCTACTTCTTGACATTTGGGATAGTTAGAATGTTGTCCATTGTGTTCTATTTTGGACTGGTAAGCTATGAAATTCTTGGGTGCAGAGGGGATCTGATTTGTAGGAGGCTAACATGATGTAGACTCTTCCTGGGAAGCAATACCTTTCTGACAAAAGTAGCAATTTTCAGATCCTATTTTGTGATATAGGAGATGATTATCTATTTTGGATCTGTTTGCAACGGGTTTATATACAAGAGTTCTAGAAGGAGTAGTTTGTATAGAGGTGGAAGTAGAAGTAGATCTTCTAGGGTAAGAGTCAGAAGTGCTCGTAGATAGAGAAGACACTTGTCTTTCTAGATCTTGGATCCTAACACTTTGGGATCTTCCAATTCTTAATACTTTATTTTCGGACTCATTTTGTTCAATCATCAACTGTTGGGCTATTGTAGGTGTAATTCTAGACTGTACAGGCTGATACTCAGCGGAACATTCATCTGGTACTGTAATCTTGGGGAATCCAA
>JASDQU010505610.1:27771-42327 GCA_032191745.1 Picea mariana | reverse complement strand
TATCATCTTATTACATGATTCCTTGATCACATGTATAGTCTAGAGTTTTGAATATATTAATGTCTTTGCTGTGATTGGTTTGTGTTGTTGTGATTGGACGACACAAGAGCATCGTAGCGGATTGGTCTGTGTCCGCACTCATGAATTCATCCTTGAACACCAACAGGTTCAGATCTTGAAGAGAGAGAGAAATCCCAGAGAAGATCAGAAGGTAAAATATCCTCTCCAAAACACTGTGATGGATGAAGACGAAGATGATTTTCAAGAAGAAGAAGAAGACAATATTCACTGCGTTGGAGATGATGCAGGGAAATCTCATCTAGCACATAATGATTATGAAGAGGCATTAATGAATGAACAGATAAATGGAAATTCTGTTGATAATGTTGTTTTTCAAACTAATGATAAGAACAAATACAATTTAAGATCCAAGTCCAATACTACAAAACAGAGGGCACCAGCTCCTCCCAAGAAGACTGTTGCTCCTGCCAAACAACAAACACAAAAATATCAGATTCCTAGTAACCAACAGATTTCTTTGAAAGCCCCTTCAAATGAGGTAATTTTTTTTGACAAAACCTCTTATTCTTTCAATTTTGAAGCTGAGAGTCAGAAAATCAAAATCCCCATCCCTTTGGTTGAATTAATGAAGAATGAATCATTCAAGAAATATATCCTCAATACTCTTGATCCCAAATCCATATCTTCCTCTGCTAATATCCTTAATATACAAGATGACAAGCCCACCATTCAATTAGGTCAAATGATAGAGGATAGAGATGAAATTTGTCCACCTTTTTATATCTCTCTGAACATTCATGACAAAATATTGCATAACTTCTTGCTAGACTTTGGAGCCTCTCACAATTTAATGCTAAAGGTAGTTATGGACGAGCTTGGATTAGAAATTACTAAAACTTACCATGATGTTTTCTCATTTGACTCTAGGAAAGTTAAATGTCTTGGGTTGATCAAAGATTTGGTAGTAACTTTAACTCAAGAATCTATGAAAACTATCGTCATGAATGTAGTTGTAGTAGATATTCCACCCAAATTCGGATGTTTGTTATCAAGATCATGGATGAAGAGGTTAGGAGGAAATATTCAAATGGTCCTTTCATATGCTACTATTCCTATTTTTGGAGGAGGAAAAAGAGACTATACAGAGAGTCACAACTTGCCTACATCATCAGTGATGAACAAAATCTAGCCAATCATTCTATTTACTCAGTTGACACAGGTATGGGATCTTTCATATTACAGATTGGTGATTCACTGTTAGATTCATTGTTGCTTAAAAAGCCTGAGTTTCAGTCCACAGATTTAGGAGAAGATGATCTTTGGAGTATGTTATTTGATGGGGCATGTACTAAATAGACTGCTAGAGCAAGGGTTGTATTTATTTCACCGTTTAAATAAACTACACATTTGTCATTCAATCTTGATTTCAAAGTCACTAATAATATTGCAGAATACTAGGCTTTGCTCTTAGGTTTGAATGCTTCAAAAGAAATGAAGATTAAAAGGCTACAAGCATACGGAGACGCTGATTTGATCATTCAACAGGTAAATAAGTATTTCCAAGCCAAGCATGTGAGGCTGAAAGCTTATAGAGATGAGGTTCTAAATTTGATTGTTGCCTTCAATGAATTCAAGATCTCATATATTCTTAGGGCCATGAATCAATTGGTTGATTCATTGGCTATTTCAGCTAGTACTTTCATACCCCCTTTGCCCCCAAAGCTGAATTATGAAATTCAGGTAAAGTATAGGCATTCTTTACCTGATAATGTTAAATTCTGGAAGCTATTTGAGGATGATGTAGAGTTAAGAAGGTTTCTAGGAGTGATGGATGAGTATTCAGATTTACAAATTGATCAGGAAAATAAGCATGATCAAGAGGTTCAAAAGCCCAAATTCAGAAATAAAATCGGACCCCATGAAATTGTGCAGCTCTCTACCAACCGTATTCCCAAAGGTTTGGTTCCCTTAGAGAAACTTTTTGATCATAATGATGTTTCCATTAAACTAGAAAATAAGGAGGAAGATTCTGATGTGTTTCAGTTTAATGTAGCAAATGAAGAGAACCCCAAGTGTGTTAATCTAGCCTCTCATTTGACTGATAAACAAAAATATGAATATGGTGAGTTGTTAAGGGAATTTTCTGATATATTTGCATGGTAGTATAGTGATTTGAAGACATACCATACATAGATCATACAACATAAAATTCCTTTAAACAAAGACACAAAACCTTTCAGATAGAAACTCAGATCATTCAGCCCAATGTTGTTGCCTACTATGGAGAAAGAAATCAAAAAAATGATGGAGGCCAATATCATCATCCCTCTTAGATATTATGAATGGATTGCCAACCTTGTTCCTGTTAGAAATAAAAATGGTGAAATTAGACTCTGTGTAGACTTTAGGAATTTAAACAAATGCTCTAAAAAAGATAATTACCCACTGCCTAAGATGGAACATATTCTGCAAAAATTTTCTGGAGCTAGCATCATGTCATTAATTGATGGCTTCTCAGGGTATAATTAAATTGCAGTCCACCCCGATGACAGAGAAAAAAAAACCTTTACCACACCATGGGGTACATTCATGTACAAAAAAATGCCACTTGGATTGATGAATGCGGGAGCCACATTTCAGAAGGCAATGGAAAATGCATTTGTAGGGGACAAAGATAGATTTGTTTTGATTTATCTTGATGATATCACAGTTTTTTCACACAACCATGAAGACCACTTGTAGCATCTAAGAAAGACATTCTTGAAATGCAGAAAGTATGGCATTTCTTTAAATCCCAAGAAATCTCATTTTGCACTTAGAGAAGGTAAGTTTCTTGGAAATATTGTGTCTATATATGGAGTGAAGATTGATCCAACAAGAGTAGAAGCAATTAAAAAATTGTCTCCCCCAAGATCCAAAAAAGATATCCAATCTTTCCTTGGAACCATAAATTTTATCAGGAGTTTTATTGCAAATTTTGCAGAGATTACTAAACATATCACATGCATGTTGAGAAAGGATTCTGAAGTAAAGTGGATAGAGGAGGCCAAAAATTCCTTTGAATCTATCAAAGAAGCTATTATGACAACCCCTATCTTAATTATCCCAAATTTTGATAAAGATTTTTATATTTTCTCATTTGCCTCTAATGATACAATTGAAGCAGTGTTGTTACAGAAGAATGAAAATGGGCATGAGCAACTAGTAGAATTTTACAGCAAGGTTTTGAGAGATGCTGGAATCAAATATGACCCAATTGAAAAACAAGCTTATGCACTAATCAAACCACTTAAAGCTTTCATGATCTATATACTACAGGCCAAGGTAATAGCATATGTTCCTTCTCGTTTTGTGAAAGATGTCCTGGTTCAGCCTGACATTGATGGGAAGAGAAGCAAGTGGATTTCTAAAATGATTGAATTTTATATTGAGATGAAGCCAATCAAACTTGTCAGAGGCCAAGGACTTGCCAAACTTCTTACAGAGGAAAATTATAAAATGCTCGGGATAAATTTTGTTGGGGTAAATACAAAAATTATTCAATCTCATATTTCAGAAGAGAAACTCACTTATGATTTGTAGGTATCTTCTCACTTGGTTGACTATGAATGGTACAGTCACATAATATATATTTTGCAGAATCTTAGAGCTCCTCCAGACATGACCAACACACAGGTGAGAGCTTTAAAACTTAAATCCATTAAATTCTGCATAAATGACAAGATGTTATTTTGGAAAGATCCCTTAGGTGTACTTTTGAGATGCATCAAGAAAGAAGAATTAGTCCAGACTATGACAAAATTTCATAGTAGTGAGTGTGGTGGACACCATTATTTGAAAACCACTGCTCACACAATTTTGAGAGTCGGATATTATTGGCCTTGTTTGTTTTTTGATGTATGTTCTTATGTCAAGGCATGTGATAGGTGTCAAAGGTTTGTAGGTAAGCAACAATTTAAATCTCTTCCCCTTACACCTGTTGTGGTCACATGCCCTTTCCAACAATGGGGTTTGGATTTCATAGGGGAGATTCATCCACCTTCCAGCAATCAACATAGATGGATTCTAGTCACCACTGACTACTTCACCAAGTGGATTGAAGCTATTCCTACCAGGAATGCCAATCACACTGTAATCATAAATTTCCTATATGATCACATATTTTCAAGATTTGGCTGCCCAAAAAGATTAGTCATAGACAATGCTGCTACATTAAATGATAAATCTTTGGTGAAGTTATGTGAAGACATGGGGATTCAGTTAATGCATTCTACATCTTACTATCCACAAGGCAATGGCCTTGTTGAGTCATCAAATAAAAGTCTGGTAAGAATTATTAAAAAGTTGCTTGAGAAAAATACAAGGCACTGGGATTCAAAATTGAAATTCACTTTGTGGGATGACAAAGTGACCAATAAGAAATCAATTGGAACATATCCTTTCAAACTAGTATATGGAACTAAGGTTGTCTTTCCAATTCAACTTGCATTACCAATAGCCAAATTTCTTCAAGAGGTAGATTATGAGCCTAATGACCTTACCAGAAGGATTCTTCATTTAGTGGATTTGTAGCAGGTTAGAGAAAAACTATTGGAGAAAAAAGAATTGCATCATAGAAGGATGAAAGAGACTTTTGACAAGAAAGTGAAGACAAACATCTTCAAAACAGGGGACCTAGTTCTAAAGTGGGATGCAGGGAGACAAGAGAGAGGTAAACATGGAAAATTTGATGCATTGTGGATAGGTCCATTCATTATTGTACAAGTACAACAAAACAACACTTTTGTTCTATAGAATCTGGAAGGTGAAGAAGTCACAGGTGGCCCATTCAATGGGCATTTTCTTAAAATTTATTTCTCATGAGGCTTTCTCAAGCCTTTCTCTATTGTAAATATTTATTTTTAGTTTGTTTGTCAAAATAACTCCATGCCCAATGGAATACTGAGTCAAGTCAGTTTTGAGTCTTAGGTGATAGGAAGGCTACTAAGTCAATAAAGGTTCTTGAAACCTCACATGGAGGATTTCATCTCCAATAGGAGCCAGATATTATCTCCTAAAATAAATTTGTCATTTTATTTTATTTTTAGGTGATATCATAGTCATGAATAAATGTCATATTTAACTTTTTGTGGTCTATAGTTTCCAATTAAAGGGAATAAGTGATAAATTCCAAAATAAATTTATTTGTTGTTTGTTACTTTCAAAAATCAAAGAAAATCATTTTCGACGTCTAACCATTGTTTTAAAGTTGAAGATGAGCCGTTGAAAATTCAAGCTTCCGATGGCAAAAGAAACACTTGGAAACATTAAGGAGCCCCTGAAAGTGAAGAAGCGGTTTTTGGCATCACCTCTTCAAGAGTTCGAAAGGGGAAAAAAGTACACATGTCATAAAGGAATGATGACCATTTTTATGGGAGATTGGCACGTTTACATGACCTTATCACTGGTTATGGAATAATCATTCTGAATTTGGTTATGTAGACTATGTGAAGGTGTGATGTCTTATTAGACCTGAAGGTTATCCAACCATTATTAAATTTCACTTTCTCGTTATCATATCTTGTCTACATCAACATTATGGGCATCATTCGAATTCAAATCCCACGAGTTCTGAATTCCTACAAACAACGTTTCTCCTCACCATTTGATCATACAGAGTTCATTCTTCATCGCCAGTAGGTTCTTTCCATTGGGAATATCTTTGTTTCATGTTTCTACATATTAACTTGTGTTTTGCATATGGGTAAGAAATGAGGTGTTCCACCTCTCAGGAAGGAGTTAGATAGTATACAATATCTACAATCTCATCTAGATATTCATCAATATTTCTCAGATGCAAGTTGTCTCACTTATGTGGAAAGGCTATAGGAGGGATACCACTAGGGTATCACATAATCTTTTGCAAAATCATATGATGGAAACAAAGCCACACTTGGTCCTTTGGAGATACAAGTCGATGAAGTAGCCATATCCTCTACTATAGTCATGCCAAGAACAGGGAAAAAATGGTTCAAGACCACAGTCACTAAGAATATGGATTTCAGACCTTATTTAAAGCTTGAATTCCAAGACATCATTTGGAGTAGGGATATCCCCACTTCTCATCTGGAGGAGAAGTGGAAGGATCTCCTCAAAGCCATACAATTGTATATAACTACAGAGGGAAGATATGATTGGGCCATGTTATATCACTTCAAACTTATGGACCACTTTACAGGAAAGGTTCCTCTCAATCTACCATACTATTTTCACAGGAGCTTGACAAAGATGTCACACAAGGTTCAAACTAAACCTGACCATATCCAGAATGCCTTGTTTCATTTTGGCTTGATCAAAAGGAWTATTGTAGAAGAATTGAGGAAGAGGGAAAGAACACGGGAACACTTTCTGTTTTGGGGAGGTTTTGAGTTAGAGACTCAACCTAATAAAGGCAAGAGGAAATCAAGCAAAAAGCTACCAAMTCCTCAGAGCAATGTAAAGAGGAGGAGAGTGATCACCCCTAACCTCTCATAAGAACCAACATCCAGCTCAGGAGTTAATAAGGAAAAGAAGAAATTGGTCTTCAAGGAAGCTGTAGAGAAGGCTTCAACTCAATATACCAAGAAAATAAATGTGCTAAACCTACCCTACTCAGACTCTGATTCTGAGTCAAACAAAGAAGAAGTGCCTGCTGATCAGAACATATAATTTTCTATGGAGAAAGCACCATAAACTGAGATGTTTGCAAGTTATGAGGAAGGTGAAACATCAAGCAAGAGAAAATATAAAAATCACAGAATATTAAGAAACTCAAGGAGAAAATAGCACAACAGGAAGTGCAAGAGAGGGTGATAAAGGCCAGATATGAGACTTTATCAAAGAATTTTGTAGAAACCAATGTAGCCTTCGAAAGATTGGCACTTGAAAGTGTAAAGGAAAATAAGAATAAGAAGAGGGTCATAAAACACAATAACAAGCTATGGAGATTAGCTAGGCGTTTGAGGACAAAAGTCAAAAAGTTGAAGGCTAGAATAGCTACACACCTAGATTTGCATGTTCTTGCAGAGGTTGCTCAAAATTTGCAAGTGGATCAATCCAAATAATCAAGGAGAAGACTCACTTTTTGAAGTGTTTATATTTTTGGAAAACCCACAATTTTCGGTGGCATAATCATCATAACAACACACAATTAGCCGCTGAAAATTAGGGCTTTCGATGACTAACTTGGATTTTTCAGGGCAAAAGAGCCGCCAAAACTGTAGAAAATAGATTTTAAAGATCTGGAGCTCGAGCAAAGGGGATTTTTGGTGATATGAAGTATAAGAGAGTTTCCAACAATTTTCCACTTACATTTTGGCAACTTATTTCAGAGTTTTGAGGCACTATGCTAGGTAGATGGTTGATAATTGATCTATCTTTAGTGAAAAACTGCTTACAGTTATTGAAGACCTACAACTGTTGAAAGGAAACATCTACTCTTCCATGACACATCAGGATTTTCGAGCAACTGTTGAAGACCATAGTTGTTGAAGACAAATCGACTTGGAGAAATGGACCAGATCCATTATTTTTGTAATATTGTTCATATTTTAGGGAAACCAGAGCCACTTTTTCAGGATCTGGAAACTGTGTGTGAAGTCTATAAAGCTATTTATTTTGATAGACCAGGGGTTCGAGTATGGATACTAGACCATGCTAATATTGTACCGAGACTTTTTACATATAATACAGATCACAAAATCCTTTCACTGTTTATGTCAGATTATCATCTTCTCTCTTTTTCTGTGCTTGACAGATTACTGTTGTTTAAGTTTATCTAGTTTCAAATGATTGTCATCTCATTGGTAAACTAATAAACACTGATTTAATAAGTAATTTTTTCTATATTTATTCATCCCATCACACATCTGATCTAGTTGATAGATATAGACTTTCTACACCCACCACTCAGTTACTCATCTGATTATACACTTTTGAAATCATTGTCTCATCTGATTATATTACTAATTGTCTTAAGTGTGAGCCAGTAGTTTATGTGTCCCATTTGATCCAACCTACACAGAAAACCAAAACATATTTTAAGTTACCAGGCTTCTTCTACCTACAACCTGAGAAGGACTCCTAGAGTGATAACATACCCAACATGTACCTCAACCAAAATCCCTCATCAATTTCATCATCCAAATCTGATCTGATCACATATACCTCAAACACTATACCATAATTTTGTACCTCAAACCATGTGCTAGAACCTCACTGTTATACAACCTCTATTTGTACCAATAACTTCAGCAACATACCTCAACCAAAAGCCCTCAAACATGAACCAATACTAAACTTTAGTAGATCTTCCTCAGATCAACTCTACATTAAGCCATAAACTCCCAAGAGGGCATCCAACATATTTACAAGGAAAACCCTCAACTTGATTAATAAATTCAACACTACAAATATGAAAACCATACCCTTTTTTCTTCTTGTAGAATTTTTTTGCCGTGGTTTTGTTGTCACGAATCCACTGCCGTGATTTTTCTACTGCAGTTTTCCTGCCGCAGTTTTCCTGCTGTGATTTTTCTGCCACACTTTTTATTCTGCACTTTTCCTGCTGCACTTTTTCTGCCGCACTTTTCCTACCACACTTTTTCTGCTGCAATATTTCTACCGCACTTTTTCTACCATAGTTTTCCTACCACACTTTTTCTACCACACTTTTTCTGCCGAAGTTATCCTGCCACACTTTTTCTTCCGCACTTTTTCTGCCCCAGTTTTCCTACCGCACTTTTTCTTTCGCAACCACAATTTGTTTTCCGCACTTTTCCTACCGCACTTTTTCTGTCACACATTTTCTGCCACAGTTTTCTTGCCGCACTTTTTGTGCTGCAATTTTTCTACCGTAGTGTTTCTGCTGCAGTTTTTCTACCGCATTTTTTTTCCGCATTTTTTCTGCTGCAGTTTTCCTGCCACACTTTTTCTTTATCAATAAAACCTGCCCAAATAACCTTTCACAAAAAATATATATTCAATGATATTCAAGTGTGATTTGAATGAGATACCCTTGCCTCTTATTTATACTTTTATGTAGCTTCCTCAAGGGGTTACCTTCTAACCATCTTAACCTACTTTCCTCATTTTAGGGTTAACCAACTTATAACCACTTGTCCACTTAACTTAACCACTTTCCATAATTAGTAAGTTCTCCATTAACTTTATTATTTAAATAATTTCTTTTGCATACTATTTGACTTGTAGTACACTCATCACTTCACTTTATTATTTAAATAATTTATTCTTTACAAACACTTTGACTACTTTGACCTTTTGGGGCTTCTAGATGAATCATGAGGGTTCTCCAACTTCACATGGCCATAACTCTCTAACCGCGAGGAGTTATGTGGCGTTCCACATACCACCAGAAATGGCATGACATGTACTATCCATATAGAATAGTATTATCTTCAAATATATTAAAAATCATACCATTATACATCAAACAAACTTGGGTCCATTACCCAAACCTTTGTGCTACCATAAGTCACTACCATACTTTCTTCAAGGGATGACATCAATGAAAACCAACAAAATTAATCAACAATATCCCCCTTTGACATTGATGGAAACACTCTGATGCAATACTGAATTCATATCACTCATGCTCCCTCTGTGACCATCGCTCCCCTTGGAACCATGCCTTTGTGCTCTTTCTCTAAGTCCGCATCTGATAAATATCTCCTCATTTGTCATCAATGGCAAAGGTATCTTTCCATATGGGGATGCTCCCCCTAATGAAACTATCCATGGGGATACTCCCCCGAACTGAACTCTTCCTGAAACTAGTCTCCCAACCTAAATTGTCCTCTTTATGTTGCTTCCTTGTGTAAATATAAGACATATAAGATAAGCATTAAAAAGAACTCATTTTGGAGTAGAAATTACTCTGAGTCTCTAGAAAAGATACTCAAAGGATTCCCTTGGAAGTGGTTTTGTAAAGATGTTTTCCACTTGTTCTTTTGTTCCCACATATTCAACTCCGATGTTCTTCTCTGCAACCTATTCTCATAGAAAGTGATACTTGATTGGAATGTGCTTCGTATTAGAGTGCATCACTAGGTTCTTTGAGATACTAATGGCGCTTGTATTATCACAATAGATTGGAATGGGATCATCATACTCAACCTGTATATCTATCAGATTTTGTTTCATCCATAGGAACCGTGTACAACATCCTACTGTTGCAATATACTCTTCCTCGGCTGTAGATAAGGATACTGATGATTTTTTCTTTCGTATCCATGATACTAAACACTCACCCAAGTAGAAAGCTACTCCACTGGTGCTTCGTTGGTCATCCATCTAACCTGCCCAATATGCATCTGTGTAGGCAATAAGTGATATATCCTTTCCTTTTGGATACCATAATCCAAACTCTTTTGTTCCTTTGAGATATATGAAAATCCTCTTCACTTTGATGACATGTGATTCCTTTGGTGTTGCTTGAAATCGTGCCACCTATCCAACTTCTTGCATTACATATGGTCTAGATGTTGTCACATATATTAATCTACCAATCATTGACATGTATTGCCTCTAGTCTGTAGACTTTGAATCATCATATTTTCTCAACTTGCAACTACTTTGCATAGGAGTGGTAACTGGTTTGCAATCTTCCATTCCGAACCTCTTTAACATTTCTCTGATATATTTAGTTTGAGAAATAAAAATTCCTTGGTTTCTTTGATGTATTTGAAGACCTAGAAAGAAGGACAGTTCTCCGAGTAATGACATTTCAAATTCATTATGCATATCCTTTGCAAATTTCTAGCTTAACCTGTCATCATTTCTTCCAAAAATAATATCATCAACATAAACTCAATTAATAAAATACTATCTTGAGTTACCTTGATGTAGAGGTTGTTATCTACACTTCCTTTTCTGAACCCTACCTGTTGTAGATATTTATCTAGTCTAGAGTACCATGCTCTAGGAGCTTGTTTTAGACCATACAAGGCCTTCTTCAATTTGCACACGTAATTTGTGTTCTCTGACAACTGAAATCCTTCTGGTTGTTCGATGTAGACTTCTTCCTCATCTTATGCTTCTTCTTCATAAATTTGTTCCATTGATTCATTTTCTTCTTCCTTTAATTCTTGTCCACCTGTTTCATCAATTGTTACATTGATGCTTTCCACAACTTTGTTCAACCTCAGATTGTAAAACTTGTATTATTTCATTGTACTTAACTAACCAAAAAGTACTCCTTTGTCCACACGAGATTCGAACTTTCCCATCCTTCCATATTCTCTTTTGATGTAGTATTTTCTTCCAAATACTCTGAAGTGCTTTATATTTGCTAGTCTTCATTTCCATAGCTCGTAGGAAGTTTTTTCATTGTTGTTTCTGAGCATTATTCTATTTTGAATGTGAACTGGTGTATGTATTGCATGTGTCCAAAAAATATCTGTCAATTTTGAATCCATTAGCATTGTTCGAGCCATTTCTCGTGTAATTATAATCCATTGTGATAATGTTCCTTTGTCTCTAAACCACTCTCTGAACCAATCTATGAATCCATGCTCTCGTCCACTATCATATATCTGTCCAAACCTGCTAAGTGTTCTTATAAATCCATCTCTATCCATATTGTCCAAGACTCTACTGCACACTATCCATAATGTTGACCCATTTATCACTGTACTATCATGAAGTATTGACTACTACAATTGATTGTACTTCTTTTAACTGACTTCTCTGGATCTGTTTATTCAAACTCTACAAGTTTATCGAAGGATGGTTCTTTGGTCTGTCACAACTATTGCATAGACTCCCCCTATCTAATTTTCATGTTACATGGGAGTATTTAAGTTGGATGGATCAGAACAATTCCTTCTCTGATGTGTATTCATCAACATCTTCATTGGTAGATTCATCATCTCTCTGAGATCTGAATTATTTMTTTCTGTCCATGGATTCATATTTCACTAAAATGCTTGAAAGTACAATCTCTTGAACTTGTTCCTTATTTACATTTCCTTCTTTTATTTCAGTTGTTTTCAAAACATTTATGTTTCTGRCATCTTTCTTTTTCTCTGTAGAATTYTCTTCATCTCGTTTTACTTCCAATATTGCGATCTCTGGGACCTGATCTTTGTTGACTTGTTCTTCGTGTTTTCTTATCCATACTTTCTTACATCTGATATCAATGTTCTCTTTCATGGAAGCATCTATAATGCTTCTACAATCACTAGCTATCTGTCCATAGTTATGACATTTGTAGCATTCAATGTTACGTGGGGCCACATAGGCATTTCTTGGTTGAACATTTATTTTATAATCCCTAAAATCTGCGACCTTATGTTCAAAATTAGTACAATAAAAACAATGACCATAAAATAAATTAGCATACTAGGGAGTGAATGATCTTCTTTGTGGTGTGAATTTTTTCCTTGACTGATCGTGATCGTGACTGAAGCTTATTTTTGGCTTGAACATGAATGGTCTTCTTGAAGATGTATCTTCAATAGTTTTCTTAGATTCTGGTTCACCATGATTCCTTCCTTTGAGTACTTCTGCATAACTCTTTCTATTTTCTTCATTCTTATTTCTAGCAACCTAGAGTTCTTCTCTTCATTCTCTATAACTGATGTGGATGTTTCTGTCTCTTCAACATTTTGGTTGAGCTTGACGATTTTACTTCTCAATGTGACAACTTCTTATTCAAGCTTCTCAACCCCTTCTTCTTTCTTCATTATCCAAGACTTCATGAATTCTTCTGTTCTTTTCGCTTCTTCAAGCTAAATTTTTAATGTGATTGTTTATTCTTCAAGTCCTTTCTCTTCTTGACCAAACTATGAATCAAGCTGGTTTAGATCATTAGTTCTTTCCTTAAGATGATCTATCAATATCTTCTCTCTCATTTCTGATTCTTCCTTATGTGCTTCTATGTTGGATTCCAAATACTGCTTTTGATATTCAAGATTTTCTTCGTTATTTCTGGCTTCTTCTAGCTGAGTTCTTAAGTTCTCGATGACCTGTTGGGATTCTTCAAAAATGTGAACACTTTCCTTTTGTTTCATTAATTCTTTATTGTGTGACTTGTTTTCTTCTCTTAATTTATCTAAATCACTAATCAATTCTTCTTCATAATTGTCTTCCTTTTCAATTAGTTTTCTTTCTCATTTCCTTCATGGAATTCTATTTCAAGATGTCCGCATTTTTCACAATTAAAGAAAAACAACATACCTCTCGTGATTATGTACTCTTCATCTTCTGAATCTGTTTGACATGGTGAACATAATTCTTCTTGATCTGTATCTTCATCTTCTTTTTCATTTTCTGAATTTGCAATGGGTGAAGAATATATTTCATGCAACTTATCCCAAATTTCTTTTGCTGATGAACATTTACAAACCTTTTCTCTTAACGGATTAAGTAATCCTTCCCAGATGAAACCCATTACTATTTTGTTATTCTTCTTCAATTCCTTCTTGGCTGCAGTCTTTTCACTTTTTGAACTATCATATCCTGTAACAACTGATAGCCAAATATAATGTCCCTGTTCTTGTAAAAATACTTTCGTCCTTCTGCTCCACATCTCATACTTTAAACCATTTTGACCATTAAACATTGGTACTCCATTCTCAGAATAATCCATGATCTCCTTCCAGTGGTTAAATTGTTTTCTGAAGGAACTAGATCTAATACCAATTGTTGGATTACTGATAGGGGGGGTGAATCAGTAATAGAGCAATTTAATCCATTTTCACCATAAAATGCAAGTGTTATATCAATGTAGAATTATCATCCAATAGTTACAGAGTAAATAAAAAATGAACAAATGATCATTCACACACATACAAAGTACACCAGTGTTTTACGTGGAAACCCAAAGCTGGATAAAAAACGTAATGATTTTTCTTATATGTCTTTAAGAATTACATTCATTGGAAGCACCAACTTCCTTTGTTTTCCAGCTGCAACTGGAAGGAGGCTCCAACCCTCTAGTTTATCAGGCTACAAATTGAGGGAACCTCCAACTCCCCAATTCTCTGGCTACAACCAGAAGGAGGATACAACCCCCTATTTTCTTTGACTACAACTGAAAGGTGGCTACAACCACCTATCCTTGCCCCATCCAACTTCCCTGATGTAGAAGTAGAATGATGGAACCACTTTCACACTATCAATGTGAGATATACGATTGTAAACTTATACCAATCAACCTATAATCAACTTGTAACAACTTGTACCAATAACATGTGCCAACATATACCATACATCAACCTGTACCTCAACTTGTACCATAAACAAATGCATCAACCATGCACCAAACCTATACAAATAACTTGTCCAAACAACCTGTAATCAACATGTACCATAAACAAGTGCATCAAGCATGCACCAACCTATACCATCAATGAGTGCATCAAGCATGCACCAAATACGTACCAATCATGCATCAAATACACATAAACTATGACTCATCAATATGTACCAACATCATCAACTATAGACCTCATGTATGTGCCAACTCATCAACTACTTGTCTCAACCATGTACCCA
>JASDQU010505609.1:31751-42049 GCA_032191745.1 Picea mariana | reverse complement strand
TCTTAACTCAACAAAAGTATGGTGATCTTGGAAATCTTCTCTTAATGCTTTTCGAGCACAGAAACAAAATTCTAAAGAATCACAAGTAATCACTTACCCTCTTAAGGTCCGATAGACCAATTAGGTCTTTGTGGACGTTAATCATCATCATCATCATCATCATCATATAAAGTAATAGAAAATGAGAAAAAATTTAAAAAAGGTAAAAAAAAAATTATAACCCAAAAAAACATTGAAAAGGCCAAAAAAAAAAACCTAAAAAATTCAAAAATATATATAAAAAAACTCAATATAAAAAACTTGAAATTAAAATTTTAATACAAAATTTAAAAAACAATTAACAAAATTAAGTTAAAACGCAATAAATTTACAACAAAAAAATTAAAATGGATATAAAAAATACAATTTAAACTAAACTTTTTTGTTAATATAAGAAAATTCAAATTTATATAAAACATATATAATTATATGTTTTATATATTAAAACAAATACAATATGTGTTTTAATATATAAACCATATAATTATATATGTTTTATATATAATATATTATATATATATATATATATATATATATATATGTGTGTGTGTGTGTGTGTGTGTGTGTGTGTGTGTGTGTGTGTTTTATATTTTAAAACATATATTATATATGTTTTATATATTAAAATATATATGTTATATATAAAATGAATTTTTTTTTAGATATTTACGAAAAAAATATTTTTTTAAGGTTTTTTAATTTTTTTTGGTCAAATATGTTTTATTCTAGATGTTTTTTCTTAAAATATTTTATTGATTTTTGTTTTTTTAGGTTTTTTTTTTTAGTTTTTTTAGGTTTTTTTCCATTTTTTTTTTCTTTTCTTTTAAGTTTAGCGACATTTTTTGTTTTTTTTAAACAAAAAAGCGTATTTTCGCTTTAAATTATTGTTTTACAGTCAAATTTTATTTTTTTTTCGTTTCTTTTTAGTTTTTCTTTGATTTTCACCATTTTTTATTTATTTATTTTATATTTTGGATATCTTTTTTTAAATGTGTTTTCGTCTTCATTAAATATATATATATATTTATGAATGTTTTCTCTTTTCTCTTTATTTATTTTTTAATGTAAATTTAAGAAGAAGAAAAAAAGTTTGTAAATAAATTTTCAAGTGACCATTTAGGATGTAATTTTGGGTTTTATTTTATTTTTGTAGGGATTTGTTGTCAAGACCATAGTTTGAATTAGGTCGTAATTAGCTGTAATTTTAGCATTTAGAAAAAACATTTTACTTTAGGTAGCGTCATGTTTTTACATAGGTGTTGATTTTAAGGTTTTTCTAAGAAACTATTTTATGTTTTAAGGCCATGCTTGAAAAAAATTGTAATTTTGACCCAGTCAGAAAAATTGGTGCTATTGGTAGCACCACATTTTGATTTGGGGGTTGATTTTAGAGTTTTTTTGAGCAACCATTTCATCATTTAAGCCCATGCTTGAAAAAAGTTTTAATTTTAACCCGATTACAAAAAATGGTGCTACTGGTAGCACCACTTTTGATTTGGGGGTTGATTTTAAAGTTTGTTTGAGAAGCCATTTGATTCTTTAAGCCCATGCTTGAACAAAGTTGTAATTTTGACCCAGTTAAAAAAAAATGGTGCTACTGGTAGCACCACTTTTTGATTTGGGGGTTGATTTTCATGTTTTTTATGCAAAAATGTGGGTTTTAAGGGCTAGAGTTCTCGTTTTGAGGTCACAGTTCTCATTATGTTGGTAACTATGTTTGGTATGGAGTACATTGTTAGCACCCATTTTTTTTGGTAAATATCATGTGCATGCACAAAAAATTTGTGATAGCACTCCAACAATTGCATAGTGGATGACATGAGGTGCGCACAGCAATTCAAGTTTTTCCAATGCACTTTAGTTATATTTTTTTTATGCATGCAAAAAATTAAGAAGACACCGCATGCACACCAGAATCAAGAAAAGAATATTTAGTAAATATTCTCGAATGATTACTTTAGGAAGCACAAAAGATCATGGAGTAGTAAGGAGATGAGTTGGAAAGGTAGTTAATACTACCACATCTCCAAACAGGCTACGTGGGCTACATGCAAGTGACATAAGCGTGCAAGACTGGAAGTCAGAGGAGTGAGTGGAGCAGAATTAAAAGTGAGAGAGCGCTAGAGCAGAGAAGAAGATAAAAGGGAGCAACAATGATAGAAACATAGTTACTTAGTTTGTTGGCCAATGATTGGGTGCTTTTTTGGTCAATGTATTTGAGCTCATTCTGATCCCACGTTTTTGTAATGTATTTGGTTGTGAGTATGGTTCTGCAATATCTATAGAGTCTGAGAGAAAACAAAAGGAGATATGTAATTTATTATTGGGAGAATGTATAAGAGGGCATGGTGTCGTTATTTTCAATCGATGAGTTTCTTAATGTATGCCTATGAATGGTTGAATGAATATAATAAAAAATGCAGTGATTCCTGTTCTATGATGTGTTGATCACATGTAAAATCAATGTATGTGTTAGACAAGAAACTTTGGGAAACAGTTTTGCAATATTGATTCAATTTTGGGGAAAACTCCTAAGTAAAGGAAAAGTGTGTGGAAGAACAAGGAAAACTAGAGAGTGCACAACTAAGGCACATCCAGGAGGACAATACATAGAAGGAAAACAATGCGTAGACAGAAGGATAAAGAAAGAGAATAAAGCAAGAAAATAAAGCATGAAAAAAGGATGACAACCCGACATTCTAGAAATATAAGAGCAACATAAAAGAAGCATGCAGATTGAAAAACAAAAGAAATCCATTGAACAACCAGTTAACTAAGATGGCCATGCATTGTAATGGGGTATTTTTGGGATGAACATATTAGAGTTTTCCCCCTAGATTTATGTATAAATATGTAACAGGTTGGGAGATTAGGGGTTTAGTTCGATTATGCTATGTTAGGTTCTGATATGTTATGTTATATTATATTATGTTCTGGTCGACATTGAGTTCCATAGTTCTTGAATGTAGCAGTCAGTGGATGAGAAGAATGAATAAAGTAATGTTAAAGAGATGTTATATAATCTTGTGTTGTCTGTCTTTCTATGTTTTCTTATGAATTCAATTTGCACGCATCGTAGAATATATTTGTCTTATGGGTTAAATAAAGTGCAATGTTCATGACTGTAACAAACAAAAAAACCCATACCATCCTCTAGAATATGTTGATTATAGGAATATGAATTAGAAGTAAGTTAATATTGAATAGAAAAAAGTTATGTGCAAAACATAATAAGGAATAATGAATTGAACGATTGCCTCCCATTCCCTCAATACTACAGAAGGTTGGTTCTCACAGTCCCAATAGATACCTCATGTGAGACTTCATCTGCGCAAGAAGGTGATGATGAAAGGTCCGGTGTATGGTGGGTTTTGTTGGTCATAGATGAACCAAACCTAGGATCTTACAACCCGTGTACAGTAGCACCAACAAAAAGTTTTGTTGTTGGGACCGAGTCTTTGTGATTAAGGGGATGTTTTGGAGGTCGACTAAGAAGGATATCTCAGAATGGTTGGAAAGGAAGGAATGAGAGTCTTTGTGATTAAGGGGATGTTTTGGAGGTCGACTAAGAAGGATATCTCAGAATGGTTGGAAAGGAAGGAATGAGAGTTTGCACGAAAAGAGAATATAAACCCTTGGATGAGTGACAAGTAATGGATGCAAAGGTATGTGCTCATAGATTTGCATAAAATTTTCTTTGAAAAATTTCCAATTATTCTAACTAAGTGGATAGAAAGATTAGTGGATAAAATTGGAAGGTACAACACCACAGCACTGACGAATTGAACTCTTGAATTGGTAAGACAAATGAATGTTGTAAGTAACCCAACGACTCGAGCAGTCAATTTTTGGTTGGATAGCATACTAGGATTTTATGCTACAAAATTTGCAGTATATTGTATTCAATCATACAAAGTTCCACGCGGGAGGTTCTTAAAATCATTAGGTACGTAAATAAAGATGATATTGTGTGAAAAGAACATGATAATAATGGAATCTGATTTCTAAGGGGTTCACACACATAGAGGAACTAGGGGATGATAGGAGGATCATCTAAGAGAATGAAGGAAGCAATGAAAGAAACAGGGAGGGACTGAGGATGCAAGAAGAAGGTATACCAAAGGAAGAATACGAGTTTAGAAAGTTTCATAGAGGAAGGAGGTACAAGAGGAACAATAATGGGGCTAATAAAGGAGAGTCGCATAGTGAGATAGAGGGGAGAGAACCTTGCGCACTAGTCCGAACCATGGAGGTACCATACATAGGAGGAGAAGAAGAGGATTTCTATTCCATTCCAATAATAGAGGAACTAGTAAGTCCTACTAAGATAGGATCATGTGTTGGATCCACGACCCTGTGTGTGTCACCACAATCAAAAATGATGGTTGAAGATTTTTCAAAATAAATTGTATTTAGCCAAGGAGGACCGAGTAGTAGGATTCAGAGTAGCGAAAGTAGTGTGTACAGTTAGAATCAGAGTAAACCAACATCACCAAGAGGAAGGAATACACAAAGAAACATGGCCAGGGTAGAAAATACTCTTAGACTACCTAAGTTTCAGGGAGTTGGATCAGAGGACCTAGAACAAAACTTGTTTTTCTATGAGACGATTTGGGCCGCAAAGAATGTACATGATGAAGCTGTGAAGATGGTGCAGTTAGCAACAACATTTAGAGGTCATGTGCTAGTATGGTTATGAAGTTGCAGAGCACCACCCCTATTGGACATTCCAAGACTTTGGAAGAGATTAAGAAATAACTATTGAAGGAGTTCAAGAATCCAAAGTTGGAGTCGCAGTACACCACAGAACTGGAGGATATCAAACAGGTACAAACAAAGTCGATATGAGATTACAACCATAGATTTTAAGATGTGATGGGGATTGACTTTCCAGATTCTAGATCAAGAACATTAAGAATGGTTTATTCTAGGGATTTTACCACACATTCAAATACCCTTGATCCAACAGAAGGTTGCATCACATACCAAGGCACTAGAACTTGTGATGAAACTAGATTCATCTCCGGTGGGAGACAATGGGGGAATGGCACAAGTTTAGACGTAGTTGGCTAGATTGACAATTTAACTCGAAGACCTGACAAAGGGAAAGGATAAATGTGAACAAGTATGGTCTAAAAAATGTAGGACTGAAGGCCATCACAACGATGAATTCCTTGCATTTGCACAATATTTGGCAACATGAGTGCCAAATCCTTTACTGGGAGGAGGATACTATGAGATATGTAAGAAATGGGGCCATCACCCAACTGAGTGTCCAACGTATCAAAGTACTCCAACGAACTTGTTTTTCAATTTTTGAAAGTTTGTAGGACATAAAGAGAAGTATTATCGCGCAATCGACTTAATGAGGGAGCACACATCAGATATGCATAGAATCTAGGAAGAGAATACTACAACCAAAGTGGGGGATCCACAATACAAAAAAAAAGAGGTTTCAATCAAGGGAACAAAGGAAAATTTGGTAGAGGCCGAGGTAGAGGGGATTTTGGTAGAGGAGGAACAAGACCAATTATATTTTATAACTATAGTCAACCTAGACACTTGGCCGGTGACTTCCAGAATCCATGTACAATGTGAACATATTGCAGAGCACTAGATCACTCGACATAAGACTGTCCAGAACTAGTTGTGAAGTGGAAGGACAGAGGAAATGAAAACCAGAATCCAAATCAGAATTTGCAAAAGATATCAACTGAAAGAAGCAATGAAGGAACAAGAGTAGAAGTTGTTACGTGTGGAGGAGCTATAACCAGGGGTGATTTTAAGAACCCCTCCTAAATTTATATATATAATAAATGGGAGACTCCCCATGATACATAGGAAAAATTGAATGCTATTTTATCAATAATATAATATGTATATACAATTTTTTAGAAAATCATTTAGTCAATTATATAATCTTGTAAAATCTTGGCGAATCTTTCACTGAATTATAAAATCTTGTAAAATCTTGGTGAATCTTTCATTGAATTATAAAAACTTATAAAGTCTTGGTGAATTTTTGATAAAGTATAAAACCATATATAATAATAGGAAAATGCATTTGTTAAACTGTAATATACTCATTTTACATATTTGGAAAAATAAATATAATTTGTCTATCCTCTAGATAAAGTTGCAAGCATCGAGGGTTGTGTTTGTCAATGATCTCATTGTTATGATGCCTTATGACACTAGAAGTGGATAGATAGGGAAGACAACTCCATGTCAACAAAAAATGGCATCATACTAGATAGTAGTGATGATGAATTTGAAAGATTATTGAAATCCTAGTAAAGTGCACCACTAACCGCTAGTGAATTGTGTTGGATGCTAGTTATCAGATCCCTTTGAGTGGGATCTTTCTATTACATAAATCAGATCCAAAAATAACCTAAAGGGTGGTGCCCCTTCTAATTCCCATTACAACAGAAAGAATAAAGAATGCTTGAATATTTCACCCTCTCTATTGTTTCATTATCTCCAAGTATCACCCTTGTTTTTGTGATAAAAACATTCAGCTTCTCCTTCAAGGTTGTACCCTTCCATGAGTAAAAAATGTGAAATAATATCTCTAGGAGTGTGTACTACTGCCATTGGAAATGGTCCTCAAGAAATGCTTATTTCATCACAAAAAACCTTGCAATAATCTCATAATAAATCACCCTATTGATGGCATGCTTCTAGAACCTTGTTGCCAATAAAATCCCCACGTGCTACATCCTTTTGTTGTTTTTTCAAGGCCAATTCAATGATAAGAATAAGGTCAACATTGAGGATGATCATGATTCTGAACTAGATATCAACAAGGATATCAACTGGAATATCTACAGGATCATCCCTTAAACCTACTAATAGAAATATATGGTGAATCACATTTTATGCTAATATCACAATGCATTTCACAAAAGGAGAGAACATTGACACCATCTTCCAGAGACAATAGAAGTACTTTATCTAGATATCCCATATCCATCCTTCTATAGATAACCATTAGCTTCTTTGCAATTACTTTTGAAAGATATACTACAAGATTAATATTATGTTTATGCTTGTTTTCCTTTGCTACCGTATCATGATCTTTCTAAAGTAATGTCGAGGTATCATTTCTACATTTTGCAAAGTGTCTAGATGAAACCATTGTAGAATATTTCTTAACAATTCCATTCACAGACACAATATGAATATGCAACATTTTTTGTATAATTATGGTGTAATCTATCGATGTGCATGGATCTATGTCAATTCCTTTTCGACTGATGGGATGGGTGACTTGATGTATCCTGAACTAGTCAACACAAACATTCAAACAAGATCCACCCTTCCATGTTTTCTACACAAAAGCATATATCTTTTGGCCCTTTTGGTTCTCCTTAACTAACAAAACCCAATAGTTTTGAGTATGATGTGAACAACACATGCAACTTTCTTAGAACTTTATGGCTTGACCTTATTCAAGTGTCCCTTCACAATTTGAAACTATAATACTATAATACTCTACTAAATTAGTTTCTCATTATACACTCTTACATGTAGATTGTACATCTCAGATTTGGAGGATAGCATTTGCAAAGAAAAGATAATTCCATATAAATGTCAAAGGATTGGAAGGATATGCTCCTAATTTGCCATAAGAAATACCTTGACACCTTTATCAATCAACCACAACTCAAAAGAACTTGTGTAGCTCAGAAAGGAATCCTAAGACTTATGATGTGATCCTACCTTATATACAACACTGTTATAAATGACTCGTCCATAATTCTAGCATTAGGTCACCATTTGAGACATGTTTGTGATTTTTTCCTTGAATACCTTTTGACATTTCATTTTCTCAAACCATTGTGATGGTAAACAACAAAAACATGAAGGTTGAGAGAATTCAATAGACATACACGGGTCGAAGAGGAAGAGGTATAAGGAGAGGCATGCTCGACATAAGATACCTCATCAATGACCATAAAGGAGATCATGTAGTGGAGGTGCCCAAATCCATTCAAGGCTAGGGCCTTACAAAAGGCCTCCTTTATACAAATCATAAATGGATTTTGGCCTTCCATTGGTATAGCCCTTGACTTTATAAATCTATGGCTCTTGTCCTCCAAGTTTATTTAATTAAAATATTTTACAATTGGTCCTCATTCAAAAAATTATATGAATGATCATTTTTTTTAAATATTATTAAATACAAAACAATATGTATCATCTGTATCATTCATTTTCCCTTGTATCCCTTTTTGTTGGGTAAATCGTTTATGGGGGTTTGAGCATGTACTCTATTTTATTCAAACTTTGGATGTAAATAACCCTTCATAGCTCCAATTTGGCTTCTAGTGACTCTTGGATGAATGAGCTTTCAACTCTCTTTCACTTTATTTTAGGTGCGCAAACTTGGGTCATTTTATCTCCTTCAAATATTTGACTTGAAAATGGAAAGTTTCTTCATTTCTCTTTGGATTAATATGCTTCAATTATGCAAGAGGAAGCATCCTTCACTTCAATGGTTTTTGGGCCTAGTTCATGCACACATATTTCTTTGTTTCCTCATTTTTTGATGTACCCTTCACTCTTGAACCAAAACCAATAAAAAAAAAAGAATTTCATAGCATTTGGGTTGCAAAACATTCATGGGAAATTCATGTTTTGGATCCATGTTAATAAACTAAAATTTGGCAAATAGGAAATGAGAGCCATTTAAAATCATTGGCACAGCCATATTTTCCAAACCCACAATGAGCTTAGCTTGATTCACAAGGCTCAATGCTTGGCATCTTGGATCAAGTGTGCATGAATGGTGACATAGTCACAGGAAAAAATTTCATTGTTAAAATTTAGTGAATCACTTAAAAGTATACAAACATGCTTTTTTTTTTAGAGTAAGTGAATTCAAGTATGTGAAATGTAACTACACTTATTTCAAATAAATCATCAACTTTCCATGAATCTTACAATTTAAAACTAATTAGTTATTTTTTATGCAATGGAAAAAGGGATCAACATTATCTTTCGAGGAGAATATTGCATTCAACATGAACTCTTGAATTTAACCATGGAGACATAAAGCACTATGAACTCATGCACACATTTTTTTTTCTTTTAATGCTTTTAATGCTTCATTGCATTTTAATCCTCTCATAATCAATCAATGAATCCTTTGATTCATGAATTTAGATAGGTATGAAATCTCCCTTGTCGCATAATAAACAAGGATTGCATGTGAAATACAAAACTTGAAGTGAAATGGAAATTTCGAAATTCCTTTTGTAATCTCGCTTCCAATTCAAAATTAATTTGAAAACTATGTTTTCTTGTATGTGCAAGGGTTTTAAAAATGGGAGGCTTGAGAGGAGGCCTTCTTTGGTAGACTTTAGAAGGCTTGAACCTCCCATGGGGGAAAAAGGTTTGGGAAAGGAAGGGTTCTAGGAAGGTGGAGTCACCAGATGAATTTCCAAGAGATCCCTCCCTAAGCCAGGTAAAGTGGGTGAGGTGGTTAGGTTCAAGACTCAATGGGCATAGGGCTCATGACATACAAGAGGTCGTAGTATCTCATTTATGGGTGCCTTTGTAGAGGGTGTGTGGTACCTTCGTCTGCAATGAACTTTTTCTAAGCCCATTATTTTCCATTATTTTATTCTTTCATAATTTTAAGGAAAGGTTGAAGGACACTTCTGTGGAGTGGTGTCTAGATAATGGCATGTCACCCACAAACACCTAGTGGAAATGAGAAGGTTGGCTCGTGATGAGACCCCCTTTCTCTTAGCCATGCAATTGAGAGCCATTACCCTGGCTTAGTGACTAGATGATGGTAATTTCATACCACTAGGTATTCATGGACATGATAGGTCGGCTTGTGATGAGACCTTATATCCTTCAACTAACCTTTTAAACCTTTTTAAGCATATTCATTGTGGGTCCCCCTTTACTCAAAGATAAGAGTTTCATTGCTTTATTGGGTGATCCCTGGAAGAATCACGTAGAAGGTTCATACATAGGATTTTATCTTTCACCCAACATCAATCCCTCTGGGCCTTCATCCCCTTCTTCCCATAGAATGAGGGAAAACCCCTTCTTAGGTCAATACACCCTAAAATCCCAAGAGATAAGGAAATGGGGGGAAATAATGATGGAAAGTGTTAAGTATGGTTGGGAATGGTACGATAGCTCTTAAAGGGAGTTCCTAGTAGAAAACCAATCCCCAAGGAATACCACTTACTAGGGAACAATGTCAACCACCAAGGTGAAGCAGGGAAAAAGGAAAA
>JASDQU010505609.1:15170-30548 GCA_032191745.1 Picea mariana | reverse complement strand
TAAATGCTTGTTTTTTCATTTATTTTCAAATTGAATTTTTTATTTTTTTCTCAACTGTGTTTTTTCATCCATTTTCAAACTTTTCCATTTTTATTTATTTTTTATTTTTATTCAGTGGTGTTTTAATCATATTTTCATTCTCCATCCAATGTTAAAAATGTTGTACACCATTTATTTATTTTAAATTAATATTTTTCATGTAATTATGTGTCCTTAATTAAATTATGGTTCCATATTTTTTAAATATAGTGGAAAATATCATTTTTAACACATTGTTTTAGCTTTACTTCAATACATAGAAAATAATTGTAGTTAAATAACACTATTTTTAAATATTTACCAAAAATACATAATTCATTTCTTTTTTATCAATTAAAAACTAAAAACAAAAAGAATTGAAAAAAAAAACATTTTAAAAACAAATTTATATTAAAAAAAACCATTGAAGAAAAACCTAAATAATTAAAGAGAAAATAAAACCATAAAATGAATGTTTTTTTAGATATTTATGAAAAAAATATTTTTTTAAGGTTTTTTAATCTATTTTGGTCAAATTTGTTTTATTCTAGATGTTTTTTTTTAATAGTTTATTGATTTTTGTTTTTTTAGGTTTTTTTTTAGTTTTTTAAGGTTTTCTTCCCATTTCTTTTTCTTTTCTTTTAAGTTTGATGACATTTTTTGTTTTTTGTTTTAACAAAAAAACGTATTTTCGTTTTAAATTATTGTTTTACGGCCAATTTTTTTTTTTTCGTTTTTTTTTAGTTTTTCTTTGGTTTTCACCATTTTGTAAAGTTTTTTTTTGTTTTTTTTTTAAGGATTTTGAATATATTTTTTTAAATGTGTTTTTGTTTTCATTAAAAATATATATATATTTATGAAGATTTTCTCTTTTCTCTTTATTTATTTTTTAATGTGAATTTAAGAAGACAAAAAAAAAGTTAGTAAATAAATTTTCAAGTGACCATTTAGGATGTAATTTTGGGTTTTATTTTTTTATTTTTGTAGGGATTTGTTGTCAATACCACAGTTTGAATTAGGTCGTAATTAGTTGTAATTTTAGTGTTTAGAAAAAACATTTTACTTTAGGTAGCGTCATGTTTTTACTTAGGTGTTGATTTTAAGGTTTTTCTAAGCAACCATTTTATGTTTTAAGGCCATGCTTGAAAAAAATTGTAATTTTGACCCGGTCAGAAAAATTGGTGCTATCGGTAGCACCACGTTTTGATTTGGGGGTTGATTTTAGAGTTTTTTTGAGCAACCATTTTATCCTTTAAGCCCATACTTGAAAAAAGTCGTAATTTTAACCCGATTACAAAAAATGGTGCTACCGGTAGCACCACTTTTGATTTGGGGGTTGATTTTAAAGTTTGTTTGAGAAGCCATTTGATCCTTTAAGCCCATGCTTGAAAAAAGTTGTAATTTTGACCCAGTTACAAAAAATGGTGTTACTGGTAGCACCACTTTTTGATTTGGGGGTTGATTTTCATGTTTTTTATGCAAAAATGTGGGTTTTAAGGGCTAGAGTTCTCGTTTTGAGGTCACAGTTCTCATTAAGTTGGTAACTATGTTTGGTATGGAGTACATTGTTAGCACCCAATTTTTTTGGTAAATATCATGTGCATGCACAAAAATGTTGTGATAGCACTCCAACAACTGCATAGTGGATGACATGAGGCGTGCACACCAATTCAAGTTTTTCCAATACGCGTTAGTTGTATTTTTTTGATGCATGCAAAAAATTAAGAAGACACCGCATGCACACCAGAATCAAGAAAAGAATATTTAGTAAATATTCTTGAATGATTACTTTAGGAAGCACAAAAGATCGTGGAGTAGTAAGGAGATGAGTTGGAAAGGTAGTTAATACTACCACAACTCCAAAGAGGCTACGTGGGCTACATGCAAGTGACATAAGCATGCAAGACTGGAAGTCAGAGGAGTGAGTGGAGCAGAACTAAAAGTGAGAGAGCACTAGAGTAGAGAAGAAGATAAAAGGGAGCAACAATGATAGAAACAGAGTTACTTAGTTTGTTGGCCAATGATTGGGTGTTTTTTTGGTCAATGTATTTGAGCTCATTCTGATCCCATGTTTTTGTAATGTATTTGGTTGTGAGTATGGTTCTGTAATATCTGTAGAGTCTGAGAGGAAACAAAAGGAGATATGTAATTTATTATGGGGAGAATGTATAAGAGTGCATGGTGTTGTTATTTTCAATCAATGAGTTTCTTAATGTATGTCTATGAATGGTTGAATGAATATAATAAAAAATGCAGTGATTCTTGTTCTGTGATGTGTTGATCACGTGTAAAATGAATGTATGTGTTAGACAAGCAACTTTGGGAAACAGTTTTGCAGTATTGATTCAATTTTGGGGAAAACTCCTAAGTAAAGGAAAAGTGTGTGTAAGAACAAGGAAAACTAGAGAGCGCACAACTAAGGCACATCCAGAAGGACAATACATAGAAGGAAAACAATGCGTAGACAGAAGGATAAAGAAAGAGAATAAAGCAAGAAAATAAAGCATGAAAAAAGGATGACAACCCGACATTATAGAAACAGAAGAACAACATATGTGAAGCATGCAGATTGAAAAGCAAAAGAAATCAATTGAACAACCAGTTAACTAAGATGGCCATGCATTGTAATGGGGTATTTTTGGGATGAACAGATTAGAGTTTTCCCCCTAGATTTATGTATAAATATGTAACAGGTTGAGAGATTAGGGGTTTAGTTCGATTATGCTATGTTAGGTTATGCTATGTTATGTTATATTATATTATGTTTTGGTCGATATTGAGTTGCATAGTTCTTGAATGTAGCAGTCAGTGGATGAGAAGAATGAATAAAGTAATGTTAAAGAGATGTTATATAATCTTATGTTGTCTGCCTTTCTATGTTTTCTTATGAATTCAATTTGCATGCATCGTAGAATATATTTGTCTTATGGATTAAATAAAGTGCAATGTTCATGACTGTAACAAAAAAAAACCCATACCGTCCTCTAGAATATGTTGATTATAGGAATATGAATTAGAAGTAAGTTAATATTGAATAGAAAAAAGTTATGTGCACAACATAATAAGGAATAATGAATTGAACGATTGCCTCCCATTCCATCAATACTGCAGAAGGTTGGTTCTCACAGTCCCAATAAATACCTCATGTGAGACTTCATCTGCGCAATAAGGTGATGATGAAAGGGATGGTGTATGGTGGGTTTTGTTGGTCATAGATGAACCAAACCTAGGATCTTACAACACGTGTACAGTAGCACCAACAAAATTTTTTGTTGTTGGGACCAAGTCTTTGTGATTAAGGGGACGTTTTGGAGGTCGACTAAGAAGGATATCTCAGAATGGTTGGAAATGAAAGAATGAGAGTTTTCACGACAAGAGAATATAAACCCTCGGATGAGTGACAAGTAATGGATGCAAAGGTATGTGCTCATAGATTTGCATGAAATTTTCTTTGAAAAATTTCCAATTATTATGACTAAGTGGATAGAAAGATTAGTGGATAAAACTAGAAGGTACAACATTGTAGCACCGATGAATTGAACTCTTGAATTGGTAAGACAAATGAATGTTGTAAGTAACACAACAACTCGAGCAGTCAATTTTTGGTTGGATAGCATACTAGGATTTTATGCTACAAAATTTGCAATATATTGTATTCAATCATACAATGTCATAGAAAGGGACTTTTTCAAAGTTCCGCGCAGGAAATTCTTAAAATCATTAGGTACGTAAATAAAGATGATATTGTGTGAAAAGAACATGATAATAATGGAATGTGATTTCTAAGGGGTTCACACACATAGGGGAACCAGGGGATGATAGGAGGATCATCTAAGAGAATGAAGGAAGCAATGAAAGAAACAGGGAGGGACTGAGGATGCAAGAAGAAGGTACACCAAAGAAAGAATACGAGTTTGGAAAGTTTCATAGAGGAAGGAGGTACAAGAGGAACAATAATGGAGCTGAGAAAGGAGAGTCGCATAGTGAGATAGAGGGGAGAGAACCTTGTGCACTAGTTCGAACCATGGAGGTACCATACATAGAAGGAGAAGAAGAGGATTTCTACTCCATTCCAATAATAGAGGAACTAGTAAGTCCTACTAAGATAGGATCATGTGTTGGATCCACGACCCTGTGTGTGTCACCACAATAAAAAATGATGGTTGAATATTTTTCAAAATAAATTGTAGTTATCCAAGGAGGACCGAGTAGTAGGAGTCAAAGTAGCGGAAGTAGTGTGTACAGTTAGAATCAGAGTAAACCAACATCACCAAGAGGAAGGACTACACAAAGAAACATGGCCAGGGTAGAAAATACTCTTAGACTACCTGAGTTTCAGGGAGTTGGGTCAGAGGACCTAGAACAAAACTTGTTTTTCTACAAGATGATTTGGGCCGCAAAGAATGTACAGGATGAAGCTATGAAGATGGTGCAATTAGCAACAACATTTAGAGGTCATGTGCTAGTATGGTTATGAAGTTGCAGAGCACCACCCCTATTGGAAATGCCAAGACTTTGGAAGAGATTAAGAAATAACTGTTGAAGGAGTTCAAGAATCCAAAGTTGGAGTTGCAGTACACCACAGAACTGGAGGATATCAAACAGGGACAAACAAAGTGGGTATGAGATTACAACCATAGATTTTAAGATGTGATGGGGATTGACTTTCCATATTCTAGACCAAGAACACTAAGAATGGTTTATTCTAGGGATTCTACCAAAAATTCAAAGACCCTTGATCCAACAGAAGGTTGCATCACATACCAAGGCACTAGAACTTGCGATGAAACTGGATTCATCTCCGGTGGGAGACAATGGGGGAATGGCGCAAGTTTAGACGTAGTTGGCTAGATTGACAATTTAACTCGAAGACTTGAAAAAGGGAAAGGATAAATGTGAACAAGTATGGTGTAAAAAATGTAGGACTGAAGGCCATCACAACAATGAATTCCTTTCATTCGCACAGTATTTGGTAACATGAGTGCCAAATCCTTTACTGTGAGGAGGATACTACAAGATATGTAAGAAATGGGGCCATCACCCAACTGAGTGTCCAGCGTATCAAAGTACGCCAACGAACTTGTTTTTCAATTTTTGAAATTTTGTAGGACATAAAGAGAAGTATTATCACGCATTTGACTTAATGAGGGAGTGCAAATCAGATATGTATAGGATCTAGGAAGACAATACTACAACCAAAGTGGGGGGCCCACAATACAAAAAAAAAGAGGCTTCAATCAAGGGAACAAAGGAAAATTTGGTAGAGGTCGAGGTAGAGGGAATTTTGGTAGAGGAGGAACAAGACCGATTATATTTTATAACTATAGTCAACCTAGACACTTGGCCTGTGACTTCCAAAATCCATGTACAATGTGAACATATTGCAGAGCACTAGATCACTCGACATAAGATTGTCCTGAACTAGTTGCGAAGTGGAAGGACAGAGGAAACGAAAACCAGAATCCAAATCAGAATTTGCAAAAGATATCAACTGAAAGAAGCAATGAAGGAACAAGAGTAGCAGTTTGTACGCATGGAGGAGCTATAACCAGGGGTGATTTTAAGAACCCCTCCTAAATTTATATATATAATAAATGGGAGAATCCCCATGATACATAGGAAAAATTGAATGCTATTTTATCAATAATATAATATGTATATACAATTTTTTAGCGAATCATTTAGTCAATTATATAATCTTGTAAAATCTTGGCAAATCTTTCACTGAATTATAAAATCTTGTAAAATCTTGGTGAATCTTTCATTGAATTATAAGAACTTATAAAGTCTTGGTGATTTTTTGATAAAGTATAAAACCATATATAATAATAGGAAAATGTATTTGTTAAACTGTAATATACTCATTTTACATATTTGGAAAAATAAATATAATTTGTCCATCCTCTAGACAATGTTGCAAGCATCAAGGGTTGTGTTTGTCAATGATCTCATTGTTATGATGCCTTATGACACTGGAAGTGGATAGATAGGGAAGACAACTCCATGTCAACAAAAAATGGCATCATACTAGATAGTAGTGATGATGAATTTGAAGGATTATTGAAATCCTAGTAAAGTGCACCACTAACCGCTAGTGAATTGTGTTGGATGCTAGTTATCAGATCCCTTTGAGTGGGATCTTTCTATTACATAAATCAGATCCAAAAATAACCTAAAGGGTGGTGCCCCTTCTACTTCCCATTACAACACAAAGAATAAAGAATGCTTGAATATTTCACCCTCTCTATTGTTTCATTATCTCCAAGTATCACCCTTGTTTTTGTGATAAAAACATTCAGCTTCTCCTTGAAGGTTGTACCCTTCCATGAGTAAAAAATGTGAAATAATATCTCTAGGAGTGTGTACTGCTGCCATTGGGAATGGGCCTCAAGAAATTCTTATTTCATCACAAAAAACCTTGCAATAATCTCATAATGAATCACCCTATTGATAGCATGCTTCTAGAACCTTGTTGCCAATAAAATCCCCACATGCTACATCCTTTTGTTGGTTTTTCAAGGCTAATTCAATGATAAGAATAAGGTCAACATTGAGGATGATCATGATTCTGAACTAGATATCAACAAGGATATCAACTGGAATATCTACAGGATCATCCCTTAAACCTACTAATAGAAATATATGGTGAATCACATTTTATGCTAATATCACAATGTATTTCACAAAAGGAGAGAACATTGACACCATCTTCCAGAGACAATAGAAGTACTTTATCTAGATATCCCATATCCATCCTTCTATAGATAACCATTAGCTTCTTTGCAATTACTTTTGAAAGATATACTATAAGATTAATATTATGTTTATGCTTGTTTTCCTTTGCTACCGTATCATGATCTTTCTAAAGTAATGTTGAGGTATCATTTCTACATTTTGCAAAGTATCTAGATGAAACCACTGTAGAATATTTCTTAACATTTTCATTCACAGACACAATATGAATATGCAACATTTTTTGTAGACTTATGGTGTAATCTATCGCAGTGCATGGATCTATGTCAATTCCTTTTGGACTGATGGGATGGGTGACTTGATGTTTCCTGAACTAGTCAACACAAGCATTTGTACAAGATCCATCCTTCCATGTTTTCTACACAAAAGCATATATCTTTTGTCCCTTTTGGTTCTCCTTAACTAAAAAAACCCAATAGTTTTGAGTATGATGTGAACAACACATGCAACTTTCTTAGAACTTTATGGCTTCACCTTATTCAAGTGTCCCTTCACAATTTGAAACTATAATACTATAATACTCTACTAAATTAGTTTCTCATTATACACTCTTACATATAGATTGTACATCTCAGATTTGGAGGATAGCATTTGCAAAGATAAGATAATTCCATATAAATGTCAAATGATTGGAGGGATATGTTCCTAATTTGGCATAAGAAATACCTTGACACCTTTATCAATCAACCACAACTCAAAAGAACTTGGGTAGCTCAAAAAGGAATCCTAAGACTTATGATGTGATCCTACCTTATATAGAACACTGTTATAAATGAGTCATCCATAATTCTGGCATTAGGTCACCATTTGAGACATGTTTGTGATTTTTTCCTTGAATACCTTTTGACATTTCATTTTCTCAAACCATTGTGATGGTAAACAACAAAAACATGAAGGTCGAGAGAATTCAATAGACATACATAGGTCGAAGAGGAAGAGGTATAAGGAGAGGCATGCTCGACATAAGATACCTCATCAATGACCATAAAGGAGATCATGTAGTGGAGGTTCCCAAATCCATTCAAGGCTAGGGCCTTACAAAAGGTCTCCTTTATACAAATCGTAAATGTCTTTTTTCCTTCCATTGGTATAGCCCTTGACTTTATAAATCTATGGCTCTTGTCCTCCAAGTTTATTTAATTAAACTATTTTACAATTGGTCCTCATTCAAAAAATTATATGAATGATCATTTTTTTTAAATATTATTAAATACAAAACAATATGTTTCATCGGTATCATTCATTTTCCCTTGTATCCCTTTTTCTTGGGTAAATCTTTTATGGGGGTTTGAGAATGTACTCTATTTTATTCAAACTTTGGATGTAAATAACCCTTCATAGCTCCAATTTGGCTTCTAGTGACTCTTGGATGAATGATCTTTCAACTCTCTTTCACTTTATTTTAGGTGCGCAAACTTGGGTCATTTTATCTCTTTCAAATATTTGACTTGAAAATGGAAAATTTCTTCATTTCTCTTTGGATTAATATGCTTCAATTATGCAAGAGGAAGAATCCTTCACTTCGATGGTTTTTGGGCCTAGTTCACACACACATATTTCTTTGTTTCCTCATTTCTTGATGTACACTTCACTCTTGAACCAAAACCAATAAAAAAAAAAGAGTTTCATAGCATTTGGGTTGCAAAACATTCATGGGAAATTCATGTTTTGGATCCATGTTAATAAACTAAAATTTGACAAATAGGAAATGAGATCCATTTAAAATCATTGGCACAACCATATTTTCCAAACCCACAATGAGCTTAGCTTGATTCACAAGGCTCAATGCTTGACATCTTGGATCAAGTGTGCATGAATGGTGACATAGTCACAGGAAAAAATTTCATTGTTAAAATTTAGTGAATCACTTAAAAGTATACAAACATGCTTTTTTTTTTAGAGTAAGTGAATTCAAGTATGTGAAATGTAACTAAATTTACTTCAAATAAATCATCAACTTTCCACGAATCTTACAATTTAAAACTAATTGGTTATTTTTTATGCAATGGAAAAAGGGATCAACATTATCTTTCGAGGAGAATATTGCATTCAACATGAACTCTTGAATTTAACCATGGAGACATAAAGCACTATGAACTCATGCACACATTTTTTTTTTCTTTTAATGCTTGTAATGCTTCATTGCATTTCAATCCTCTCATAATCAATCAATGAATCCTTTGATTCATGAATTTAGATAGGTATGAAATCTCCCTTGTCGCATAATAAACAAGGATTGCATGTGAAATACAAAACTTGAAGTGAAATGGAAATTTTGAAATTCATTTTGTAATCTCGCTTCCAATTCAAAATTAATTTGAAAACTATGTTTTCTTGTATGTGCAAGGGTTTTAAAAATGGGAGGCTTGAGAGGAGGCCTTCTTTGGTAGACTTTAGAAGGATTGAACCTTCCATGGGGGAAAAAGGTTTGGGAAAGGAAGGGTTCTAGGAAGGTGGAGTCACCAAATGAGTTTCCAAGAGATCCCTCCCTAAGCTAGGTAAAGTGGGTGAAGTGGTTAGGTTCAAGAATCAATGGGCATAGGGCTCATGACATACAAGAGGTAGTAGTGTCTCATTTATGGGTGCTTTTGTAGAGGGTGTGTGGTACCTTCGTCCGCAATGAACTTTTTCTAAGCCCATTATTTTCCATTATTTTATTCTTTCATAATTTTAAGGAAAGGTTGAAGGACACTTCCGTGTAGTGGTGTCTAGATAATGGCAATGTCACCCACAAACACCTAGTGGAAATGAGAAGGTTGGCTCGTGATGAGACCCCCTTTCTCTCAGCCATGAAACTGAGAGCCATTACCCTGGCTTAGTGACCAAATGATGGTAATTTCATACCACTAGGTATTCATGGACATGATAGGTCGGCTTGTGATGAGACCTTATATCCTTCAACTAACCTTTTAAACATTTTTAAGCATATTCATTGTGGGTCCCCCTTTACTCAAAGATAAGTGTTTCATTTCTTTATTGGGTGATCCCTGGCATAATCATATAGAAGTTTCATACATAGGATTTTATCTTTCACCCAACATCAATCCCTCTGGGCCTTCATCCCCTTCTTCCCATAGAATGAGGGCAAACCCCTTCTTGAGTCAATACACCCTAAAATCCCAAGAGATAAGGAAATGGGGGGAAATAATGATGGAAAGTGTTAAGTATGGTTGGGAATGGTACGATGGATCTTAAAGGGAGTTCCTAGTAGCAAACCCATCCCCAAGGAATACCACTTAATAGGGAACAATGTCAACCACCAAGGTGAAGCAGGGAAAAAGGAAAAATTCCCAAGAATATATCATGAAATCTAGAGGAATCTAAGATACAACATACTCAAATGGATTAAATATTGAAATGATGTTCACCATAATATTGACTTGTACCTCATGGAGAAAGGCCCACTACCTTCCGGAAGCCAGCTGATGTGGTGGATGCCATCTGGAAATATGCGACTATCTATGGTGGTGGGGAGGGTATCCATTTGTGAAAAGGAATATTGTTGGTCATGTAGTCTCTCGACACTCCATATATACAATCTGAGGGCCTCGAGACATAATCTTCTTAGTTATTCACAAAATGGGGGTAACAATGCCAAGTGGAGCAAGTTCTCATTTTACCATACCCAAATCCATTACTTGGTCCATATCATCTCTAAGGAGGGGATAGCATTAGATCCAAAGAAGATAAAGGAAATTAAAATTTGGCCAACACCAAGGAATGTCTCAGAGGTGAGGTCATTCATGGGTCTTGCATGTTACTACAGAAGATTTATTGAGGGATTCTCAAGGATTGTACATCCAATCACTTCTTTGCAGAAGAAGGATGTGAAGTTTGAATGGACATTGGATTGTGAAAKAAGTTTCCAACACTTTAATAATTTATTAACAAGTGCTCCAATACTGAGGATTGTTGATCCAAACAAAGATTTCATTGTATTCACAGATGCATGTAATGAGGGACTTGGTGGATTCCTTAGTCAGAATGGGTATGTGGTGTGCTATAAATCAAGGAAAYTGAGGGAAGATGAAAGGAACTATGCAACTCATGATTTGAAGTTGGTAGACATAGTGAATTCCTTGAATATGTTGAGGCACTACCTCATGGTGAAAAGWTTTTAGTTGAGAACAAACCATAGTGATGTGAAATACATGTTTGGACAATCAACTCTTAATKCCATGCAAAGCAAATGGCTAGATTTCATCAACGAGTATGATTGTGATATAAAACTTATCAAAGTTAAAGTGAACAAGGTCGTTGATGCACTCAACAAAAGGGTGCATGAGATGCATGCTAAAACCATTAGCATGTATCAATTATACTTGAAAGATAGAATTCTAGGAGCTGCAAAATCAAATTAGAAATACATGGAGTTAAGGGAAAAACTTTGGCAAGGTAATTTACAACAGAAAGTTGAAGACTATAATCCAGAAAATGATGAAATTATTAGATATAGAGGCATAATTTACGTGCCAAATTCTCAAGCATTGAAGGATCTGATATTGAGAGAAATGCATAATGTACCTTATGTTGGACACCCAGGTTACTAGAAGACTATTGCAGCTGTCAAGAGCTAATATTATTGTCCAAGCATGAAGAAAGAAGTTGATGAGTTTATTGCCAAGTGTTAGGCATGCCAAAAGTTCAAGGTTGAGCATAGAAATCTAGCTGGATTGCTACAACCATTGCCTATTCCTCTGTGAAAATGGGAAGTGGTAACAATGGATTGTATCACCAAGCTACTAAGAACTAGCAAGCAACATGATTATATCATGGTGGTGGTGGACAAGCTTACCAAAGCTATCCATTTTATTCCAGTAAATCTTACTCACAAGACAACTAACATAGCTAATGTTTTTTTTCATTGTTTGTTTCTTCATTTAACATGGAAATGAACTAAGCTGGTGATATCATGTTTATACTCGAGAGCGTGAGCAGTGCATGAGAACTAGGGTTTGGGCTTGGTGCGTGAGCAGTGCGTTTCCATGGTGACGCCAGGGGGCAGGGCAGTCGCCCCCCCTCCGTCGAATTCGATCAAAGAGGCCTTTCGCAGGCTGGTCAACAGTAGAGGGAAGAAAACGGCCTCTCCAATGATTCCAAAATTCAGTAAAAAGTTGGAGGAAATTCCGGAAATCACCTTACCCGAAGAGAATCTAATGAAGATCTCCTTGGCTTTGGCCCAAAGAGGGCTCGTGGGTCATTTCATGGGCCTCTGGCCGTCCACCAAAACCATAGATGACTGGATCCAACAAAATTGGAGGCCAAATCTGGAACACGGTGTTACATGCTATCCGGTTGGTCGTGGGTTTTTTTATTCGAATTTATCTTAGAAGAAGACCGTGATTTAATTTTCAGGAATGGGCCCTATTTTATGGGGACGCAGGGACTTATTTGAATAAATGGACACCAGACTTTGACCCCTTGTTGGACACGCCTAAAGAAGTGTCGGTGTGGGTCAGATTACCAAACCTTTCGATGCACTGTTGGGATTCTGAATCATTGCAAAGGATAGGGAACAGAGTTGGCAGGTACATTGACAGAGCTAACAACAAAGGACAGTATACCTGCGCCAGAATCTGCGTGGAAGTTGATCTGGAGGTAGGACTCCCTGAAGCAGTAAAGCTAACGGTTGGAACTTGGACCCATTACCAGAAACTTGACTATGAGCACCTGCCCTTCAAATTCAAGAATTGTCAGGAGCATGGACACTTCCAAAGAAATTGCCCCAAAATGCAAACCATTGGGAAAGAGGATGCAGAAGGTTGGCAGAAAGTTAAGAGAGGGAAAAACTCGTATAATGCCAAAGGCAAGGACAAAAGGAACCAGGAACCTCCAAAGGACGGTCAACCCTCACAAAGCGCTCAAGAAGCCCCAAAAAAACAACAAACCCCTGAAGTTGGAACAGACGGAGAGGAAGCTCCAACTTTGGTCCCAATGGAATTAACCTCGTTCGCCAAGAGTCCTAGCCCGAGCAAAGAAAATATCAGTTTGAACTCGAATACAGATACGGAAAACCTGAAAGAGGAAGATACAGAGGTAAGCAGTCCAAAAGGAACACCGGAGCAGCCAAAGAGAGGAAGGAAGACTGAGAAGAAAAGAAGGGAAGAGAAAGCCTTCAAGGAAGTGGCTCAAGGTACTCAGTACACAATCCAAGAGATGGTGAATACCAGATTGGGGGCGAAGCTGGGGAAGACACTGAAAGGTGGGCTCCCTCTCCATTAAGGTAAATAATGCAATACGTCTCCTAGAATTGTAGAGGACTTGGGAGCAAACTGAAAGAAGAAGCCTTGAGGGACCTAGTAAGGCTTGTAAGACCAGAAGTCCTCCTTATCCAGGAGATGAAAATGGAGGAGGATGACCTCCTAAGGATAAGCCACTCATTCTGGAAGAAGGTCCCTGGAAGGGAAGTAAGCGCCAGAGGAGCCTCGGGGGGGTTGGCAACTTTCTGGGATTCCTCAAATCTGGAGCTAGTTGAAGAAGCAGGTACCACTCATTGGTTATTCACCAAGCTTCACCATAAAGGATCTAGTCACCTGGTAAGTCTTTTTAACCTGTATGTCCCTGTATTAGTCAATGAGAAGAAAGAATGTTGGGACTCCTTAAACTCGTTTCTTAACATGCACAATATCGAGAATCTAGTAGTGGCAGGGGACCTAAACGTCACCCTTTCGTTGGCTGAGAAGAAAGGGGGTTCTATCATTCGAGACCCTGCTAGAGAATGGGTGGAAGATCTGATGTTGGAATGGGAGCTGGAGGATATTCCTCCAACCAACGGGAAATTTACTTGGTCAAATAAAATATTAGGACCAGGTCACATAGCAGCCAGGCTTGATCGGTTCCTTATCCAGTCCTCCTTCCTTACCATCGGTCTGAGGGATTCCTCCAAGATTCTCCCTCATTATACCTCTGACCATAAACCCATCTCCCTCTCCCTTCATCCTAGCACTGTTCTAGGCCCCATCCCATTCAGGTTTAGCCCTTTATGGACAGGTCAAGGTGACTTCCTCAACCTGGTTCAAAACTCTTGGAACGTTCCTATCACTGGTTCTCCCTTCTATGTGTGGGAAGAGAAGCTTAGAAGACTCAAAATCAACCTAAAATCGTGGGCCAAAAAGTTGGGCTCACCCCTGGAGGAAAGGAAAAGAGCGCAGAAAATCTTGGAAAGACACCAACTGGTTATGGAAGAAACCCATGTCACCCAGGAACTTCTTAACTGGGAATCCGAAATCCAAAGTAAGTTTCATAAAAGCTGCAGGGAAGAAGAAACCTACTGGAGAATGAAATCAAGGGCGTTATGGCTCCAGGATGGAGACAAGAATACAGCCTTCTTCCACAAGCAAACTCAAGCAAGGATAAACTACAATTCCATCAATGAGATCCAATGGCAAGACCAAGTCTACAAGGACTCCCAAAGCATTAAGGAGGCGTCTCACTCCTATTTCAAAAATCTGTATTCAGCCCCGGCTACGGAGGAATTGGATTTGTGCTCCTATCCGTTAACAGAAGTTCCAGATCTGGTCACCAAAGAAGAGAACGGGTCGCTGAGCAGGCCGGTCAGTGTTAATGAAATCAGGAAAGCTTTCCTCAGCATGAACCCAGACAAGGCTCCTGGGCCAGACGGTTTCATTGCTCGCTTTTATATACTTTGTTGGGACATCATCAAAAAAGATTTATGTAGGATGCTCACGAAATCTCAGAACTGTAAAAAATTGGGCGGTAGCACAAACTCTTCATTCTTAGCCCTCATTCCAAAAGAGAAAGGGGAAAAAAGTTTCAATAGATTCATACTGATATCCCTCTACAACACCGATTACAAAATCATTACCAAAATAATGGCAAACAAGCTCAAAAAAATTCTGCCAAAATTGATTCCGGAAAATCAGGGAGGGTTTGTAAGAGGGAGACAAATTCTTGATAATATAATTTTAGTTCAGGAAGCCATACACACCAGCTGTAAAAAAAAAGAGAAGGGAATGGTAGTCAAATTGGACCTAACCAACGCCTTACACAGGGTCAGACGTGACTTCTTGTTTGCAGTCATGAGGAAATTTGGGTTTACCCAGAAGTTCATCGGGTGGCTTAAGGCTTGCATCTCAGCTTCGTGGATCGCCCCCCGGATAAATGGACAGCCTACCAAGTTTTTCCAGGCCTCACGAGGGCTAAGACAAGGATGCCCGCTCTCCCCTATGCTCTATGTCTTACAAGCCTCAATGCTAAGTTTCCAATTGCAAAGCTGACTCCTAAACAGAACACTTCCAGGAATCAGAATAACCCCTTCAACCAACGAGGTCAGCCACTCTTAGTTTGTAGATGATACCCTCTTATTGGGTGATGCCAATATTAAAAATGCAAGGAACTTTAAGTCTGAACTCAACCTCTACAAAGCCTGTTCGAGCAGCGAAATTAATTATCACAAGAGAAAGATCTTTGGCTGGAATTGTAACCCTCGAGAACTGCTGCAAATAGGGCATATCCTTGACATGGAAGGTATTTCAATCTGGGATAAATTTACCTATCTGTGGATTCCAATCTTCAAAGGCCAAGCTAAGGTGGTGCACTGGCTGCCCTTGGTAGATAAACTCAAAATCAAGATTCAAGCGTAGGGAG